>JBBPBX010058064.1:0-22225 GCA_038048925.1 Garcialebias charrua
CAAGGACACAACGACACATGGTGTGGGGAACCGGGATTCGAACCGCCAACCTTCCGATCGGGGGACGACTGCCATTACCACTACGCCACGGCCGCCGATCTATCTCTTAAAGTATGTGTTCATTGTGTAGCAATATGGGGTGTAAATATATGTAAAATATGCATGTATTATGCAAACAACCTTGTTGTTTGGGCACCATCTCTCTATAGAGGAAATAATAGAGCAGAGTAGGAGAATGCCCTTTTGCCAAGTTCAGTCCTCACTGAGGGAACACTGCAGGTAATCATTTCCTGAGAGCACACGCTGTAGCTGCACTCACACACAGAGTCATGTAGGAGGAGATGTATGAGGGCAGCAGACCAAGAAGGGATTTAAAGATGAAAATGTACCAGTGGAAGAGTCTGCGTGAGGTTAATGATGTCCAGTTAACCAGTGAATACAGGGTGCAGTGGTGGGTACAATAGTTACAGCCAGTTATGAATCTTAGTGCACCATGATAGACAGCATCCAACATCTGCAGGGTGCTTGTAGGAGCGTTCATGTAGATAATGTCACCGTAATCAATGGAGGGAAGGAAAGTCACAGACACAAGGCGTTTCCTAACATTCAGTGATAGACATGATCTGTTTCTGAAAAAGAAACCCAGTTTAACTTTCAGTTTCTTCACTAGGTTTTCCACGTGGAGTTTAAAAGAGAGATGTGAATCGATCAGGATACCCAGATATTTATAGGAATCAACAAACTCAATAGGTACACCATTTGAAGATAAAATCAGAGGAGGATCTGCTGGAACCGCCTTCCTATTTGAAAAAAACATCCCTTTGGTTTTATCAGCATTCAAGACAAGTTTGAGACGGAACAAATCTGACTGAATGATGTCAAAAGTGAAAGCTAGAAAGCCTTAGCAACTGTTTTAGTTCGACAGTAAACAACTGTATCATCAGCATAGAAATGTAAGGATGCATCAGGGATGCTCTGACCTACATTACCTAAGTAGATGGTGAAGAGGGTGGGTCCTAAGACTGAACCTTGAGGTACACCATTTTTGAATGTTAAATAACTGGAAGAAGTACCGTTGTGTTGAACACATTGCCTCCGATCGGAAAGATAATTAGAAAACCCAATGGTGCGATCTGAGAAACCGATTTCTGAGAGCTTATGACACAAGATGTTATGATCCACAGTGTCAAAAGCTTTAGACAGGTCTAAGAAAAGTGCAGCACAATAATCCTTAGCATCCAATGCTTCAACAACGTCATTAAGAACCTTCAGTGAAGCAGTCGTTGTGCTGTGTTGTTTCCTGAAACCAGATTGATGGAGAGGTAAGATGTTACAAGTAAATGAGTCCAGGTAATTTTTGATTTGAGAGTTTATCCGTTTTTCTAGAACCTTGGCTAAAATGCAGAGTTTAGAGATCGGTCGATAATTGTTCAGTGAGGTGGGGTCACCTCCCTTCAGCAAAGGAAGAACAAAGGCTGTTTTCCAAGCATCCGGAATGGTGTTTTGGCTTATGGACAGATTAAAGATGTGGGTCACAGGGACTGAGATGATATGAGCAGCCAGCCTTAAGAAATAAGGTGGAAGTTCATCTGGACCTGCAGATTTTTTAGGATCAAGATCATTTAACAGTTTATTTACCTCACTGACAGAACGGAGAAAAAGAGAAGGTGTGATTAACTGAGGATTGACTTGTAGGAGGGATTTGATTTGTAGAAGTTTGATTATTAGATGAAGTGGCTGATTTACCATTAGTAACTGTGTCAAATAATGAACTAGAAGCAACAAAATGTTTGTTGAAACAGTTCAGGATCTCGTGCTTATTTGACACAGGAACAGAGTTAACGAGAAGTTGTGATGGGAATGCTGGGTTCTGTGAACTCCATCTTTTCTTTTTCGTCTCTCGTTTCTCTTGAGACGTCTGCAGAAGGGTGCTTCTCTCTCAATTCTCTTTCTTCCTAGGATGTCTCTCTAGGAGGATGTGTCTTTCTCTAAGTTTGCTTGAAAGTCAAGATATCTGCAGAAGGTCCTTCTTTCTCTGAGGTCAAGTGCCAAAGTGAAACTTTGGAGTTTTTTCTTACTGTGTTAAAACAGAGAGGTGGTTCTAACTCTTGGCCTTGTTTTTCATAAGGGCCTTATTCAAATAAATCTAAAGTCCTTGCTCTGCCTCAAAAGCTTCCTTTTAAAAGAGAAAACAAGGCAAATGTACAAAGTATTATCTTAAAAGAGGATTACTTAAAACACACATTTCTCATGAAAAAACATTCAAGCTATGACATCTTTAGAATTAAACTTACAACATGCAATGTTTTGACAGAGGTGTCGCTGTTTACTGTCCAACTCCGGGAAATGGAGTGTAATAAGAACATACAATGGGCTCTTATGGTGTTATCTTCATGGGGATATTACTTTTCAATGAGGCAAGATATCAACGTAACAAATTTGGATGTTTAGAAACTTTGAGCTCAGTTGAACAAAAGCTCTCATTAAAAAGATCTCAGTACATACAAAAGCTTTGGGTTATTGAGTTCATATTGTCAGGTGAGGTTAACACAATAACTGTCGTTTTTAAAATTACATTAGTGTCAACTAAATGTCTGTGAATTTCCAAGGGATTAGATTAGTCTTATTTTAATAGTTTCAAATACAAAACAGAGGAATGATGTTTGTTTGAGGCGAGGTGAGCTCTTTTTCTGAGGTGAGGTGTTACCCTACAATTGGTGTTTCCCTACAATTCAATCCATTCATGGGTCCATGAGATATGTTGCTTACAGATAGACACACCTATAATAATTTATTTTAAGCAGCTCAACTTTTGTGATACTGTAATTCATTTTTTGGTGATGCAGCTTTTATAGCTTTTCAAGGTTCAAGGTTTAAGGTTCTTCATTGTCATCCACATCACATGTGATACATGAGGTGGAATGAAATTGTGTGGACATGGTCCCAGTTACATCCAACAATATCAAAAATATAAAGTATAAGGATCTAAGATATATGCTAAACACTAATAATAATGTAAAATAATACAGTATATTAAACAGCAGCCCGAACAAGAGTCTGTAGTGAGCAGATGAGTATGAATACAACAGCATCCCACCACATGTATCATTTGCAAACTTTACAATATGGCAGCATTGATGTGTAGGTGCACAGTCATATGTGAACAGAGTGAACAGAAGGGGTCTCAACACACAGCCCTGTGGGGAGCCAGTTCTGAGGGTAATGGTGGAGGAGGAGAAGGTGTGGAGCTTCACAGACTGTGGTCTGTTTGTTAAGAAGTCCAGGACCCAGTTGCAAATGGAGAGGCGTAGTCCTAGTGTGAGTAGTTTGTTCATCAGAATTTGAGGAATCGTGGTATTGAAGGCAGTGAAGTCCACAAAGAGCATATAGATGTAGGAGTCCTTCTGCTCCAGGTGGGTGAGAGCAGTGTGGACCATAGAGGAGATGGGAGTCCTCTGTTGATCAATTCTATGGTGATCCACAGGTGTTTCAGAGAGAAGCTGCCATCACTCAGTGAGTTACAGGCTTGAAAAGACAATATACTGGGAAAAAATACCATGGCTGTCACTTTAAGAATTTTTTTTAAATATATAATCTGGACCTTTACTAAAATAATTATTTATGGGAATCTTGCAGAGCACTTGGTAACTTAAAGACAACCAATGAATGATATCTCTGGCCAGCAGAGTGGTTTTGCTGCCAGTAGTGGCTCAGAAACTTGACAAAAAGAAGGAGTTTGTCAGCTTGACAGAACGCAGACAGGAAGTGTTGGGACGCTTGCTGTGGAGAAGCGGTCAAATCAATTTGGCTTAAACAGCATTCCCTTTCTAAGCAACACTATGGCATTATGGCATGTAACATTTTAAAGTTTCACAGCACAGTTAGACACGTTAAGGCAGTTAAAGGTCCACCGACATGATTTTTTTACTATTCATAAAATTGCTCAATATATATATATATATATTTTATCTAGAGATGCTCGATATTGACTTTTTTGCCGATATTCGATATGCCGATATTGTTTACCACTTAATTTCCGATAACGATATTAACCGATATTACAAACCGATATTAAGGTGAAATTATATATCTCCTGTCAGGGACATTTTGTCTGCTTTATTGTGTTGCCCCACTGGATACATTCCATAGGCAAACAGTCTGTAGAAAATAAGAACCATTTCAACTGAAGTTATGGAAAAACTGCCATATTTATTTCTAAAAAAAAATCTTAAACAATAGAAGACAAGAAAGTAAAGTCTTAAACAATAGATTGGATCATGCTCTCCCTGAGATAATCCTGACAATACACACTATAGCTAGGAAAAATTTGACTGAAATAAAATTAAACATTGTAGCTATAAAAGTGCTTGGAACATGTAATGTCAACTAAAATAAATAAAATGTACAGCTTACTATAATTTTTCATTGTTAAATAAAATGTGGCTGGCAACAATAACATTTTGTTTTGAAAACTGCACATTTCTATGAGGTACAAACAACACTTGAGAAATGAGGTAAACTGCGAACAAAATAAACAAAAGTGCACAAATATGGACAGCCTTGGCTGCCCATCACTTGGCCATACAGCCATTGAAATTATAAACTCGGCTCAATCAGTCCTGCTCCATATGAGCAAAATCAAAAAGACACTAAATCAAAGTGGTGTGCAATAAAAACGGAAAGGCACACAGTTTCAGTCCAGACCTTTCAGATTAGAAAATAGTCCTTTACACAGTTGAATTAGGCTGAAAGATTGATGAGCCCATTTAACTGGCCATAACTAGTGCAAATAAAAATGTGCAAATAAAAATAAGGCACAAAAGATACAGTTTCAGTCCAAATAAGTAACCATAGCCTACTTTTAAAGCAAACCAAATGAGGCTCAAAGACTGATGCCGACTTGCTTATGTGACAGGTCTAATTTGAAGTAAGAGGTAGATTTTTCTGAATGAAAATAAGCATCTCGGCATTGTCACAATGTATGCGATTCCTTTGCTCATTGATGACATGTGAGACGGCACTGAATAGCCGCTCACTGTCCACACTGGTGCAGGGTGCAGTGAGGTACTTGCGTGCAACACGAGCAAGAGCAGGGAAGCGGGCCTGGTTGGACTTCCAGTACTTCAAAGGGCATGCTTTTTTCAGGATGGTGGTTTCTCCCAGGTATGCATATACCTAAAAAAATAAAAAATAAAGTAGAATTATAGTCCAGTGTTTATTTTCTTCATTTTGTGTACATTTTAATATGAAACACTCAGTGAATGAAATTAAGCCTATTAAAAGTTTTTTATTTACTCACCTGTGAGGCTGTTTCACCTGTAGTTGCTCGTTCTGTGACATCATTCTCCACAAGGATTTCTTGGTACATGTCCTGTAGGCTTTCATTTCGGGCCTTCTTAGGTGGGGGTTCCTGGTCCTCCTGGTTTGGGTCATCTGTGCTGGCACCTGCAGCCTCATCCTGCTGATCATTACTACCAGCAGCCATTTCATCCACAACATTCAGCAGCATATCCCGTGCTTCCCCCTTCTTATCAGTGTTAAAATAACGATCTTTGTAACGAGCATCAACCATGGTTGCAACGACATACAGTGGTTCGCTTTGCACACCATTAAATCGATTACTGACAGCTGTCAGTAGAGTACTTTTGGCTGTTTGCACTCCTTTGTCTGATTCATCAGTCTTGGCAAGCAGGCGTGTCAGAGACACCACAGCAGGGATAACGTCTGCAGCAGTGGCCTCTGCAGAGCTGATGACTTTGGTTAGCTGCTCAAAAGGTTCAAGTAAGCTGGTCAATTTCTCCATGGTTCCCCAGTGAGTAGCTGTCAATGTTGCGGGGAGTTCATAATCAGCAGAATATGCACTTAATGCCCTCTTCTGTGCCACCAGGCTTTGCATCATGTAGTAGGTGGAATTCCACCTAGTGGGTACATCCTGTTGCAGCTTTTTAACAGGCATGTTGAGATCTTTTTGAACATCTTCAAAACGACTGTAAGCAAGTGGTGAGTGCTTGAAGTGGCCGATCACTCGCCTCCCGACAGCCAAAGCATCTACTATACTGCGTTGAGACAGGGCACCTCCATTCACTACGAGCTGCAAGGTGTGCGCCATACAAGGCAAACTTGACACACCAAACTCCGACGTAGCTTTAGCCATGTTGCGCGCGTTGTCCCTTACAATGACGTGCACTTTCTCCTTGGGGATTTTCCATGTCTCAAACATCTTTTCAAACGCAGATGCGATTGCTTCTGCCGTATGAGAACCACGGCATTCTTGAGAATGAAGCACAGCCCTTTTTAGCACAAAGTCTTTATCTAGCCATTGAGCAGTTAAGCTTAGCATGCTAACTTGGCTAACATCTGAAGACCAGATGTCGGTGGTGAAGCTAATGGACACAGCCTCAGAAATTAGCTTCTCAACATGTCTGTAAATCACGTTGTATAACTCAGGTAGGCAAACATCAGTTAAATACTTGCGACTGGGCATGGCAAAGCGTGGTTCGAGGAACTCAACAAGTTTTGTGAATCCGGCATCTTGCACGATCGAAAATGGCTGGTTATCTAGCGCGATGCACTCCATGATTTTCTTATTTATAGCTTTTGCTCGAGGGTGGTCCTTACTGTATTTTTGTTTGTTCCAAGTGGACTCATTAAGCGATAGCTGGACAGTTTTTTTCGATGCAGCCTGTCCGCGTAGCTTCTTTTCCTCGTTTAGCTTTAGAAATGCTGCGTGTACCTCGGAGTGATTCTTCTTAAGATGCGATATTAAATTGGAGGTATTAAAAGAAGACGTCTTGGTTCCTCCGCGCATAACCAACGCGTTGCAGTCATTGCAAATAGCAAATTTAACATCCAAAGGCGAGACCTTGAAATAATTCCAAACCACGGACATGTTAGCGAGAGCGAGGTAGCCGTTGTGCAGTTTGATGATGTCATCAATCGAGCGCCGGTAAACGTCTCTGGACCCCAAGCGTTGTTGCCAGGTTGCAAACCCCGAAGTTTTTTTATCAGACTTTTGTTATCGGAAGAGAAACCGATAACGATATTTACAGATTATACATTTTTATGCAAATATCTGTCCGATAATATCGGTAGGCCGATATTATCGGACATCCCTAATTTTATCATTTAAATATGTTCGTTTTTGCAAACAAAATGATAAATCACTTTTTGCTTTAAAAGTGATTTTGAACTTCAAGCCGTGTTTAATCATGGGAAATCCGATTACACGCGAACGCACCATCTGTGATGTCACACCGGGCAGAGCTCTGGGCTTGTCACAGTGCGCAGGTATGAGCAGCTCGACATGAAGGAAGTCTGATACAGCATCAGACCTAAATTAGATCCTGTTGTTTCTTGTTCCATCACCCAAACTATTTTCTGCTTCCCAAAATGAAGACAAATAGCTCAAATCTTCACATAGATTGATAAATTCGTCCAGTTTTAAATTGTCCGCTATTAAAGACACCACAGCCCTCTGCCCAGTGTGACATCACATATGGTGCGTTCGAGTGTAATCGGATTTCCCATGATTAAACACGGCTTGAAGTTCAAAATCACTTTTAAAGCAAAATTAAAGTGATTTATCATTTTGTTTGCAAAAACAACCATATTTAAATGATAAAATATATATATTTTGAGCAATTTTATGAATAGTAAAAAATTCTTGTCAGTGGACCTTTAAACTCATGAATATGTGTCAGTTTCTGTTCTGGAGACAAGCCCCCTCAGCAGCTTTGGACCTCTTTTCTGTCTCCTTAGAACTGACAAAGATGTAAATATGAATTAACATCTTTGTCATTTGGTGAGGCTTTTATGTAGAGTGACTTATAATCACTATTACTCCACAAGAAGAGGAGCTGTAATCACAATCAGTGGAAGCCCTTATTAAAAGATGACTCCAGCAGCAGTTTGTTCATGACAGTTTGTTTGCTTCAACAGATGATGACACGTCATAATGCAAAGCAGGATCACAAGAAAACAATACCTTCAATTTAAGACTCTGAGATTTTGTTATTTTTCATTCATTCATTCAACCTGTATTTAAACAGAT
The DNA here is from genome assembly GCA_038048925.1 of Garcialebias charrua. NCBI lineage: Eukaryota > Metazoa > Chordata > Actinopteri > Cyprinodontiformes > Rivulidae > Garcialebias > Garcialebias charrua. The sequence goes on from JBBPBX010058064.1 coordinate 8,051, forward strand.
AAGTCACATTGAGCCTCGAAGACTCATTTACAAGTGAGAACTGTAAAAGTGGTGAAAAATGACACATATGGTTTGGAGACAAAAAAATCCTAACACTTTTTTGACCTCTGCTTGAAGGTCAAAAATGTGGTAATGTGGAAAAAAAATCTTGGACACAAGCACATAATGATGCCGACATTACGCCGAGGGGGGCGGGGGGTGGAGTACTCAAAGGTGGTGAGCAACCAGCCCGCAGAGGCACTGCAGAGTTCAGATAAAAAACACTCAGTTCATATACAGTACAGGTAGTCCTCGACTTACGACGTACTGTATATCCGTTCCTACGCAGCGTCGTAAACCGATTTTCGACGTAAGTCGAAATATACGTACAGTACATACTGCACCATATACATGTTACCAAGCACTTAGCCTATCCTAACACAGTACCCTACATAATTATCAAAAAACACATACGTTTTGGAGCCATAATGAAGTGCAAAAACAGTTAATAGCCTACTTGGATGCTGGTGACACCATCCACCTCGGTCCATCCTCCGTATTCTCTATTTGTTTACGACGTAAAACCGCCGTCAACCTCGGTCCAGAACGTTTACAATAAGGTCTCCGCCTGTACTTTTCCACTGCTTCGCGCTGGTTCTGCAGCCAACCTTGGTCCATACGTAACGTATTCCTCCACCGCTACGTGTACTACGTAAACCGGAAACTGCGTAACTCGGCTTTTCAAAAAATATATATACAGTATTTTATTGTTTTTTTTAATGGGAGATGCGCCGTAACCACGAAATGTCGTAACTCGAGACCGTCGTAACCCGAGGACTACCTGTAGTTCCCTCTCGAGAGATCTGTGCACACTCGGGGGGGGGGGCGTCTGCCGAGGACGGCCAGGGGCAAATCCAGAGTCCTGAAATGATGACAGAATGTTTATTCAGCTGGGCTCCTCTGAAAAGTCAGTGGAATTCCTCAGTAGAAGGTTTGGGAGGGGGAGAGTGTCTGGTTTACAAAACTTCTCAGGCGTGTTGAGATAAGACGGCCTGTCAAGGCCAGTCAGTGAGCCAGATTTCAGATTAACACGATTGTTTTGGGGACAGGCAGAACTTTAATGACATCTACCTTCAGTCTGTATCGGTCCACTCGCTTCCGAAATGTCCAAATTAAAATGACCACACCAATGGAACGTGCCTGAGAAAATCCCCGAGATCTAATCCATTCAGCCAAAAGTCTGGGTTCTCGAGACATGAACCAAGCCATCATGTAAAGCAGGCGGCCTGACCAGGTCCAGATTTGCTGCCGACGTCTTCCTTGGGTGTTGATAGACCAGGAACCAGCCGAATCCAAAAAGCAGGAACCAGTTCTGATAAATCCAATTAAATATGTGTCCTTAAGATCCACAGACGAAAGCAGAGATAGACACGTCTTCAAGTCTTCCAAGTCGATGAGATATCCAGCTATGTACATGCCAACAGGGCAAATCGGCTCGCCTACAGCCTGTCTTCTTGTTGAAGAAATGTTATCAGTTATGTTGAGGGACCAACTGACCAAATTGAAGTCCATAGTTCAGAAGGTTTTGTAGAAGAGAGGCTCTCAGACAGATTCACAGACAAGACAAAGCAAAAGCAAAGTGGAGACCGAGAGGAGACGTCTGCCCTTGAGAAGAGCAAGTGTTGAAATTAATTAATTAAAACAATGAAAATGTACAATGAATGCATGCCACATTTGTGTTTTACTCTTGTTTTTTCCCCCCAACAACAGAAATGTTCATACACTAAAAGGATGGTGTTTTATTCTACAAAGAGGTGCATTCTCCTTGGCGTTCTGTGTGCTGGTGTGACATGTTTTCTTCGTGGATGGCCCAAATCAGTCCAGTTCTTCCCCTTCAATACCAGCAGGGGAAATGTGACCGTCCTGCTGTGGCACTGGCCGTTTGGGCGCTCATCGAGTCTGAAGGGTGATGTGTGCTGGGATCTCTACCAAATTCCTCACTGTAAACTGGTGGATGAGCGCTCCCATTTCCCCTCGGCTCACGTCGTGGTGTTCCACAACAAAGAACTGGTACAGGGAAAGCAGAAGCTGCCCACTGATATTCCACGGCCACCATCCCAGAGGTGGGCATGGATGTCTCTGGAGTCCCCTCCTCATAATGGAAACCTGCAGAAGTTTGCGAATATCTTCAACATGACTATGTCCTACAGGAGAGATGCTGATGTCACTGTACCGTATGGTGAGCTGCTACGTGTGGATCCTGAAGGACACCCGGTGGAAGGTAGTTTTGTGGACAAGAGCTATTTGGTCTGTTGGATAGTCAGCAACTACATCAGCCACCACAAAAGAAGCCAAGTGTACAACAAGCTCAAAACCATAGTTCCTGTCAAGGTTTACGGTCGTTGGAACAAGACGCCTCTCTCCTCCAAAGACCTCCTACCTACAATCTCACGCTGCTACTTTTATTTAGCTTTTGAGAACACGATAGCCAAAGATTATATCACAGAGAAACTGTGGAGAAATGCTTACCAAGGCGGGGCTGTGCCCGTCGTACTGGGACCGCCAATCGGCGACTACAAAGCCGTTGCTCCAAATCGTTCCTTCATCCACGTTGATGAGTTTGCATCAGTGAAAGAACTGGGAACTCACCTCAAACAGCTCGCAAAGGACAAGAAGCGGTACGCTGAATACTTTGACTGGAAAAAACACTGGAAGGTGAAAGTTTACACTGACTGGAGGGAAAGACTATGTAAGATCTGCTTAATATATGACAGCTTACCTCCGCATTACGTTTACTCAGACCTGCAAGGTTGGGTTACAGCACTTTAACACTTAATAACTAGAAACTTTGGTTGGTCACTCAGGAGGATTTGATTTAAAAAAAAAAAAAGTTTAGTACTGGTCGAGGGTGAGGTTCTGCCTCAAGTGGAGGAGTTGAAGTATCTTGGGGTTTTGTTCATGAGTGAGGGAAGAATGGAGCGTGAGATTGACAGACGGATTGGTGCAGCAGCTGCAGTATCGCAGTTGAACTTTTCCTTAATAAATTCACTTTATGGTCAAATCAGCTGCATTTCGCCTGGGCGGCGCGGCAAAATGCAGCTGATTTGACGTTTGCTCCAGGAGTTCCAGAGCAAGATGAAGGTAGCTTAGTATGGCAAGCCAAGTGTCTCATTTTAATAGCCATGTTTACCCTAGTGGCGGCCGTGGCGTAGTGGTAATGGCAGTCGTCCCCCGATCGGAAGGTTGGAGGTTCGAATCCCGGTTCCCCACACCATGTGTCGTTGTGTCCCTGGGTTGCTCCCGGTAAGACTGGAAAGTGCCTTGCATGGCAGTCTGCCGCTACCAGTGTATGAATGTGTGTATGAATGGGTGAATGGTTGGTATTGTAAGGCGCTTTGGGACCCCTCATAGGGGGCTGGAAAGTGCTATACTGTACTGTATAAATAAGCTCCATTTACCATTAATGAGACACTTGGCTTGCCACATAACTTGAGGCCCCTCTAACGGCTGAAAATGGTAGTGTTCAATATTTTCCATGTCAGAATGAATGAAATCATCAGATCTCAGCCAAAAATTGGGTTATAAATATGGGGAAAAAGACGTACATTAGTCACTTTGGTGTATAAGTCGCAAGACTTGCAAATTTATGCAAAAAGGTGTGACATATAGGGCGAAAAATATGGTATTAGTTTGTCCCTCATCAGCCATTACATTAGTCTAAGAGCACAGAGTGTGAAGAAAAGAGCAAGTCTTCATCCAGGCTTGTTGGTTGGTCCTACTGGTAAGAATTATTTAACAGAACATCACTTCAAAAATGACCAGACTATCCATTTCAGTTGGCACTTACCGTAATCGATGTGGTAAATTTTGAATCATAATCATGCGTCCATTATTTTCACCCGCTTCTTCCTTTTCGGGTCGCAGGGGTCACGAAGAGGCGGGGGACACCCTGGACATGTTCAAGGCCATCACAGACACAAACAACCATTCACGCTCTCACTCACACCTAGGGACAATTTAGAGTTACCAATCAGCCTAACATGCATATTTTAGTCTGTGGAAGGAAACCGGAGTACGTGTAGAAACCCCACTTTTACACGGAGAGAACATGCAAAGTCCACCCAGAATGGCCCACGGCTGGGATTCAATCTGGCGACCTTCTCGTTGAGAGGCGGCAGCTGTACCTGCGCCTCCGTGCTGCCCAGTCATAATCATATTAATATAATCAATGAGGAAAAACTGAATCACCGAAATGTATTAAAATGTGTGTTAACTAAAACATTTAATTCAAACTTTGTGTGTGTTTTACAAAAGGTGATATCTCGCACTTCAATGTTTTAATGTCTAGGAGTGCACAAGAACATGTTGCTACTTTGGAAACAGTATTTTTGTTGCTAAAAGTCAGATGTAACACTGATAACTCTTTTTTTTCTGCTCAAGCTGACGCTGAATAAGCACAAGGTGATATTTAATTATGTCCTTTTTGCAGATGATACCACATTTTTTTGTTTGGTTAAAGATATAGAACAGATGTTGGAGTTGATAAAGACAGAATTTGTCAAAATACAAACTTGGTTTAAACTCAATAAATTATCATTAAATCTAGATAAAACTAATTACATGATATTCAGTAATAAAAAGAAAACGGTTGATTTTCCATTTAAAATTGAGGGTGTTGAGATTTGTAGAGTGAGGTGAAGTTTTGGGGTGTTATCATTGATGACGAACTGACATGGAAACAACACATACATTCTGTAAGAATAAAAATAGCTAAATCTATTGCAGTACAAAGTCTGAGACTTATTAAATGATAAAGCTCTGTATTTGTTGTATAACACAATCATTGTTCCACACTTAATCTATTGTATTGATGTTTGGGGGAAAGCATGTAAAACAATTCACAAAGCCTATTTTTGTATTACAGAAAAGAGCTGTAAGAATTATCACTAGAAAACATTACTGTCATCCATCAAGTACATTATTTTATCAACTGAAGTTATTGAAGTTCCATGATTTGGTAGATTATAATATTTTATCAGTTATGTATAGGGCTCAGAATAACGCATTACCTTTAAATATCCAAATGACATTTTGTTAAAAGACAAAGTTGTTATAATCTCAAGGGAACAGAGATATTTGTAAAACCAAAATTCAGAACTAGTTTGAAGGGACGTACCTCAATCCAGGGAATTAGATTATGGAATGGTTTGGAGAATGAAGTTAAAAATGCCAAGTCAATGTTTACATTTAAGTAAATGATAAAAACTGAATTGTTAAAAAATATATATGAAATAGCTTAATGTGTATTGTATTAGTTAGAAAATTAGAAAGTGTTATTCATTTTGTTTTGTTACAGGAAGACTATTATTGTTTGAACTGATCGTTTGAAAAAAGGGGCAGATATAATAAGATTTTTTTTCCTTCTTTCTGCTACCTTTCATTTTTTACATTTTGTATGTTATCATTTATGGGATTGTTTTGTATTGTATTTTTTTATGAACAAATTTATAAATAAACATGAAACGCAGGTGTTGTTGTTCTGCAGGACGATTCTGTAACTGGAAATAACCGTGTATCACACAGTTGCATAGAAACTGAATTTGTAACTTCAATCTGCAGTCAAAAGCAAACCCGCGACTCAATGCTAAGTGTTTATTTGATATATAATGTAATGTCCAAAGCATCAGGTGGGAAGTTTGTTAACGAAAAAATTTGATTCTTTTAGATTTGTATTTATATATATATATATATATATATATATATAATATATATATATATATATATATATATATTAGGGGTGTAACGAGATCTCGTTGTACGAGATCTCGCGATATTAAACTCCCGCGATATCTCTCGTTGAGAGGTAACGTTGTCTCGCGAGTCGCTAATGCTAATGCTAGCAGAGCCCCTAGCAAGTCAGCGTCACGGACAGCATGGCTTCGCCGGATGAAGTTGCTATAGAAGACGCCCCAACTACTGATGGAGGGTCCCGGTGCCGCAGACGCCTCTACATTGATGGAGGGTCCCGGCGCTGCCGACGCTGCCCCGAATGTAAAGACACGCGTGTAAACACGTAAACACCGGTGTGACCGGTGTTGCCAGATAGAGTCCCACCCACCCAAAGCACTCTTTACCCGCAAAAGTCAGAAGGAAAATCGCGGTGAACCGCCCAATCTGGCAACACTGGTGAGTGACGGCTGCAGATTCAGTGCTGATGCGGATATTTATGTTCAATTTTTGGAAAGTCCTGCGTGAATATCTATTTTTTTAAACAAAGTTGAACGTTCTAAGGTCTAAGGAGATTCAATCAGTAAAATGAAGACATCAGTTGAGTTTGTAATACATGTTAAAACAGAATAAAAGCCTTTTTGCGGCATAAAACCGATCTTTGAAGTTTTCTTGAACTAATATTAAAATCTCGTCTCGTTCTCGCGAACTCTGTAATTTGTCTCGTCTCGAGAGTTTTGTGTATCGTTACACCCCTAATATATATATATATATATATATATATATATATATATATATATATATATATATATATATATATATATATATNTTTTACAAGAATACCTGTCAGCTACTACCACGGCCAATTCTAGCTCATTATCTTTGGAATGGACACGGCACAATTATAGCCATTTAGCTAAAGTCAGTAATCTTGAATTGGGCTAACTCTGAAAGATAAGATGTACAGTAGTTGCACATCCAAGGATTGGTTTCTGAATATTTCATAAAAAATTGTCCAGAGGTTTGTAAGATATTTTGCTAACAGGCAGGGTTTGACTCCACGAGTTAAAGAAAAAGTTTTATTTAAAGATTATCTTTTAGTGTTAAGCATATGATTTGGGAGTAATTCTCAACAACTGCCACACAAAGCCATGCTTGTGTTAGCTATAAGCTGCGGCAGCCATCTTGACTTGAAGCCCAAAATTAACCAGTTGTGGATGCGAGTTTCATAAAAATCTGCCAACTAGTTCATGGATATTTTTACTAACACGTAAGGCAAATTTAAATAAATAAATGAAACTTAAATCTTGCCAGAGGGCTAAAAGTTCCCACATTAATTTATGCAAGATGTGTATTTTTTAATAAACTCATGGATTCATCTTTACCTGCATTTGGTAAGAAATGTTTGAATATCATAAAACTTTTGTTCTGTTGTCTTTGACTTTACTTCATGTTGTTGTGTGCAATATAAAACGTGGCTCATGTCACATACTCTGTGGGAGTCTTGTGACGGTAAATATGAACACCTTGTGATCCAACCACAACTCAGCTTCCCCAAACAAGATATTCTGAGTTGAACACTTACTTACAAATAAGTTTAAAGTGTTTTTAGTCAAAATATTTCATTGTCGTCACATGCTGCACTGAAACTCTCTTCTCATATGCATTTTTTTTTTCCATTTTAATGACTTCAATTTGCTCCACTTTTACAAAATTTAACATCATTTACCACTAACATTTGTTTTCTTCAGGATGTTAATTATGTGAACTGTAAGTGGCAGAAATGCTAAAAAAAAAAGCTCTAATTAAATCTAAAATGTTTTTACATGCGTTTTTCTAGTTTCGTCCACTACTTTTCTCAATGCGTGCAACATGTGGTGCATTGCACATCTGTAAAGAGGAGTCACACTGAATGATCTGAGGGCAGCTGCCACGGTCCTTATTTCCATGAAGCTGCTGACCAGACCTGCTAAACCAGGGGTTCCCAAACATTTCCATGCCATGCCCACCTCTTGCAAATGCACGAACAATGCTACAAAATATGAAACAACTTTTTGAACGTTTTAATTTTATTCACCATATTCAATTAATGATTACAGCTGGTCAGCATTGGTTTCTGAATATTTCAATGTTTTAATGTCTAGGAGTGCACAAGAACATGTTAATACTGTATAAAAAAAAAATTAACACTGAATTAGATTCCCACAGGGAAAAAACAACAACTTTTCAACAAACTGTTGACCAGAAGAACAAAAGAAATCTTAACCTCGCCATCTCAAGCGTGTTTATCTGGAAATGACAGATACAGATTGCCCTAGTGTGCAATTATATATTTTTATTTTTGATTTAAATCTTATTCTATCCCGCTTTGAAGCCCCCCTAGCAGACCCCCAGGGGGCCGCAGCCCTCACTTTGAAAAACACTTTGCTAAGACCACCAGAACAGAACCACGCTGCTGAAAGAACCACACTGTAGTAACATTTCTTTCTCAACTTTGGCGTCTTTTCGTATTTTAGCAGTAGGGGAGACCGGGTATGGTTGTAACACTTTTTGCTCCAGCACCTTTAACTCACATAATTTTTGAGCTGGAATTTTCAAACTTTTATACAAAATACCCACATTTGTTTACTACAAATGGCACCTATTCAAACCTCTGCAAGAATATCACAGACCTCATGAGTTCATGTCAAATACATGGTGTTCCTTTGTTACAACCTACCCCGCTACCGGGGTAGGTTGTAACACCTGCTGGGGTAAGTTGTAACAATTAGACAAAAGAAGCAAAAACAGAGGCCACACCATGTGATATGCTTCAAAAAGAGGTTTACTGAATTAAAAGAATACAAGAACAATATGTCTCTCTTTCTGTGACTGACCATAACTCAAATACAGGTGGTCCCCGACTTACGAGCACATCGACTTACGAGGTTCCGGACTTACGAGCTGACAGTAAAGTTGTACAGAACATACAGAAAATACAGCACTGGTATGTGTTTTTAGATGAAAGTGTGTTAGCTAACCCTTTGTAAACAAAGTTCTGTGCATGTTTATGAACCAGTACAGTATGTACGTTTGTGTTGAAAAACGGGTGTTCGTAGTAGCGCTAGCATACATTTTCCAACTCACGACCGAAAATCCGGACTTACGAGCGACACGTGTTTTGGGTTCCGACATACGAGATTTCGTGTTACGAGCACCTCGTAGGAACGGAACTCGCTCGTAAGTCGGGGACCACCTGTATACCGTTTGTGTGTGTGCAATGTGTGTAAATTATTCTACTAGAACAATCTTCCTTGACATGTAGACCTAATGCCTAAATATAATATGCCATATAAGGCCTAAATATGTGTTACAACCCACCCCAACCCTGTCAGCCATGTTTAGCTAGCTGTAGTAGCATAGCGGTTTGAAATTAGCACGGGAAAATGCATCACATTTTGCCTGAGAAATTACACTTTCATCTAATGTAAGTCATATGGTTTTATCTGCAACAGTATAAGTACTAAACAAAATATAGTCATGGTCAAAAAATTTACTTTCTTACCTCAAAATCAGTTTTTTCTCCTTAGTATCTGCATGTGCCTGTTTCCAGACTTGACAATCACAATATGGGATTGGGGAGGAAGCGGGTAAACACTGAAATGATCATGTGACTCCTTTCTTATCCCTGATTGGTGGATCTGGTGGTGTTACAACTCTCCCCATGTTACAACCATACCCAGTCTCCCCTACATGTACAGTATCGGTCTTTTGCAGACACGTGACATTTTGCACTCCCGGTCGCCATATTGTATGGATACCGGTTCATTTAAACAGAGGAAGTCCATGCCTTAGCTGCTACCTCGTAAGGATCAATGTTGTTAATTGAAGCTAACTTCACCATGTAACGTTCTCTGGCTTCAAGGTTGAGTTTCTCTCTATAAGGCTTCTGCTCATTTTTATATTTAGTTTGCATTTTGCTGATGTTATTGTTCTGTATCGCACTGTGTTTAACATGGACTTCCTCTGTTTAAATGAACCGGTATACACCCAACATGGCGACCGTAAGTGCAAAAAGACATGAGCTGCGACGTCACGTGCAAAAGACCGATTTTAGTAGTATTTGTGTTTATTTTATTTTTTTTGTAGTACCGTATATTGTTAGTATTTTTGCATCTTTTTTTGCGAGTTGAGACTGTTGTTCTCGTCTTAAAGTATTTCCTTGCATTGCTGACCTTGCTGATTTTTGCATTTGACAAATTAACCTAACTTTAACTGTTGAGGCTTTTAAACACTTTGTTGCCATTTATAGAATTTATTTTTCAAGCATTGCCTCAGTGTGTCAGTTTTTGATAAAGCAGCTTTTTGTTGTGTGTTGAAAGCATCCTGGCTGGAGAGGATACATACGTTGCCCTCAAAGTTCTGGGTGCGCCCTGGGGTGTTCTCCCAGTGGGACTTGCCCAGGAAACCACCAAAGGGATGTATCTAATCTTTCCAGACACCGTGCCACATCGGCATTGCAACAAACTAAAGGGCATCTATACGTGTACATTTCATCAACTAATCCTTTACCCTGCTGTCCTTTTCTCCAGACAACATGCTCCATAAATGGTTTCAAACTTTTCCTTTTAAATCATTTCCCCTCCATAAACAGCTTTCTGAAGAAGTCCAACAGCTCTGGATCAATGTGTTGAGCATTAAGCAGCTGAGAAATGGCACGGAGTCAATTAAATGAACTGAAGCTTCAAAAATACAAACCCAACAGAATATTTTATTCAACAACTCAGTCACACAAAAGATGAGCTTTCAGAAAAGCTGCAACTGTTACATCACAGGTTAGGGTTGAACTTTAAAAAGTCAATTTTCCTACGTTTGAACCAAACTAGTTTGTTTTCATTAAAAAAATTTAAAAAAAAAAAAAAACATGGTGTGAATGTGGTTTGATCAAAGATATTTACAGCCCGAGTGTAAAACGCAAAAGATATATACAAAAGATTACCCTTAATAACACTGACTTGTTGCATCACAGCAAGCACAAACAAAACCAATCAATGCCCATTCTTTGTTAGTCAACCGTAAACACAATTTTAAACCATGGCAGTAATCCATTTTTATGTGGAATATTGAATATCCTAAATGCAAAAAGGGATTGTCCTTAAGTAAAGATGCAGTACTTTCTCTAATCTGCCATGACGTAGTTGTGAAATTCGACAAATGCATGCCTTTTCATAAAAATAAACAAAAATGTATAAAACCATCTAAACTCCTTTTGGTCCCAACTGGGTTTCGTCTGCAAACGCATTGTGGTCTGGAGAGTTCTACGGAGTTTAAACCAAATGACATGCACAAACAAGAAAAGCTTTTGAATGTGATGCAAAGATCTCTGTTCCTTTTTTTAGAAAATGAACAGTCACATTTTAATATATTATAAACTTTTACAAAAAAAAAACTATCAAGAAAACGGGATTGCACCGACGGCAAATATTCAAGTCAGCGACAGAGGATAATTAGACTTTAGGAGATTGTTCAAAGCTTTTTTTAAAGGGGATTTGAGGTAGTTAATATCTTACCTGTTGCAGATAACTTTTTGAACGTTCCCATTTGCATGTAGATTGCAGTCAATTACAGTTTGACAATATACCGGTGATGTATCATATTCTGTGACCATCGTATATTGTGACCGTAGGGGGCGCTGTTGAATTTTTACATCATACTTTGCAATACCTGATAAAACAGTTGTCATATTCTGTGACCGTCTATATTTCCATCATAATCATGATTTTAGTGGGCAGACATAAATTTTTATTAGAATGAAAAGTAAAATCTGATCACTAATATGACTATTATGGAACTAGATGGTCACAGAATATGATGGCGCTTATCAGATATTGTGACCATACTAACTTATAGATCACAATAGACGATGGTCACAGAATATGGTGCAACACAGGTAATTGTTTTAAGATGGCACCAATCAAGTTTGGACCCATTTGAGTTTTCAGTTAGCTCATCAATCCAGTGGTATTAACAATTCCCCCAAACCAAGAGCCATCTACAAACAGGTAAAACATTTATTTCACAGCACCTGAACTCCGAACATGTAAACGAGTTCCTATTTGGTTATCATTTATGTGCAGGTACAAAAAAAAGAACTATTAAAATTGTAATGAACGGAACTGTTCTGGTGCAAACATCATGCAGATCCAGTTTATTGCTGCTTTATCCTGGTCAGTAGTACAAAACATTCAAACCCAGAGGTTTACCACGACAGTTTACTTTAGATACCAGTAGACGTTGTGCAAATGTAATGAGTAAAAGCACACTTGCAGCATCTTTCCTTAAATCTAAGCCAGGGGCCTGCAACCTGCAGCTCTGGGGCCAAACGCGGCTCTTTGGTCTATCATCTGTGGCCCGTTAAAGCTTTAGCCAAAACTAACGTGATACTGTATTTATTTATTCAATTTATTCATACCCACGACAGAAAATGTGAGTTTTACCTGTTTTTTTGTATCAATTTATGAAAGATTTAAATACAAGGAGCGAAACGTGTCTATTACATTTAGCTACTTCATTTATCCAACCTCCAGGCTTACCGGTACATTCTCAAAAAAATAATATATATATAAAAAAATTATAATAATCAACTTGTCCAGCAAAATGCCCAATTTTTATGCATAGTTTAAATTTATGTTTATTACTTCAAAGTGTTATACTTAATTTTAAGTCAGAAAAAAAAAACTCATAAGCCTGCAAGACTTTTTCTTAACTTTTGGTTTTTCCTTTTACCCTAAAATGTAAAAATATCAATAAATGTCAAAATGTATTGTACATTTTTAGATTTATGTCACCTCGGCTGGCCAGAGAAGCCGTCCGCCAACGACCTCCAAGAGGCCCACAGTCCACCAGTTGATGTTTTGCGGCTCCACGCGTTTTATTTAACGAGTGAATTGGCAAAAATGGCTCTTTTGACCAAAAAGGTAACAGACCCCTGACGCCTTTTACCATAAAATGTTTGAATAATTTTAACGGGTGTGCAAAAATTTAAAAACATAAAAATCGCTTATTGGCGATGTTTCAGATGGTACAAATACAGTATTGCACAATTATTGATGGCTGTTGTGTTAAAAAAAATTAAAAAATTGAAGGCACTTGTTAAAAAAAATAAAATAAAAAATAAAAATACATATTGGGTGCTTTAACCCCATATTTTCACCTCAGATCTGCCCCAAAGACCAAAGCACGTCATCTTTTTCTCAAGTTTTAAAACCATTAAAAGCCTGGCCGTGTGCAGAACAGCCAACATTCAGTTTAAAGATTCTCAAGTGGCTTTTAAAAACAGAAGGAAACCTGTTCCCTTGTCACCCCCGCCCATCGTTACCAGTCAAGTTCCCCGAGTTCAGATCTCACTTCCAGCTTTGAGGAAAACTGGTTGGGAATACCCACCAGTTTATCCCGTCAGGTGGCTGACCAGTCCAGAGTGCATGGCTTGTTTCAGGACATCCGGCCTGTGCAGCGGCGGCATGTAGAGCATGGGAGGAGGCGCTCCTGTGTAGCTGGAGGACGGGTAGCCTTGACTGGGGACAGGGGAGGCGGCCATGTTGAGCGGTGACGGGCTCTGCTCGTAGTACTGACCGTCGCAATCCTCGTCCATCGGCAGAGCCAAGCGCTTCCCCTTCTGCCTCCGATTGCAGAACCAAACACGCACCACCTGCCAAGAAGAGTTTTAGCTTCTCAAATCCAAACTCAACAAAAACTACCGTACCGGTAATAGCGGTCTGCTGCCCTTACGTCTCTTTCCAGGCCCAGCTCGTTTGCAATCTGTATGATTTTCTGGGTGTTCGGTTTGGGACAGTTGATGAAGAAGGACTCCAGGGCGGAGCGCACCGCTCCCTCCAGGCTGGTCCTCCTTTTCCTTTTTCTGGTGTCGACAAATACTCGCTCTACCTTGTACATCTGCGGGGGGGTCACAAGAACAGACATGTCATTGAAGGATTTGGATCACACAGTTGGATCTGTCCACCAGGTGGTGCATGAGATGAGCAGATGGCCTCGATTTGCAGTTTGCTCAGCAGGAAGTTTTGACCACTGTAAAGACTAGTTCTATCCAGTGGGGAGAGCCTGTTGTCTTGTAAACTAGTTGGCAGATGTTTGGAACCAGTGTTGCCAGATTGGGCGGTTTTTAGTTTGATTTTGCGTGTAAACATTGCTTTGGGCGAATTTGGAGTCAGATTGGCGTTTTTTTAACCCATTGAACACATTTCAACAATCATTCATCATTACTGCTTCATAGCAATGGCCCTTCTTCATCACCGATTGGCCATCATCATCTGCCGGGGCGCGTTCATCACAACAGAGAACTGGTGAGGTGGCGCAATAAATTGTGCTAGTTTCAGAAACCACATTGAGCGTCCGCCATATTGGATGTGGCAGAACTGCCAGTCAACTGAACTCGTAAAGCACAGTTCTATAAAGTCTAAATCTAAAAAAAGC
>JBBPBX010058065.1:6163-22225 GCA_038048925.1 Garcialebias charrua
ACTTAACAAACCAACACAGTGTAATACAGAGCAAACATTATCATCGACAAATTGAAATATAAAATACATAAAGGATATAAAATGGAAGATAAAAATACATTTAGTAAAGTTAGTGATAAGCTAGTCTAAAGAGATGGGTTTTCAGGGCAGTCTTGAACAGAGAAAGGGAGGTGGTTTTTCGAAGGTCTGGCGGTAGGGCGTTCCAGAGGTGAGGGGCAGAGCAGGTGAAGGCCCTGCTCCCCATGGTGGAGAGGCGGGCAGAGGGTACATGGAGTTGTAGCGAAGAGGAGGATCAACCTTTAATAAAACATCTCCCCCAAGTAGTATTTTACATTCCTCTTTTTAAAGATGTACGATTTGTAACTTTGGCTGCTTTGCTGTCATTTGATTTTCCTGCTAAATCAATTTTCCTCCAACCAGAAAGCGTGGACCTTCAAAGAACGCAGCTTCCACAGCAGAGGCTGGAATTGTTGTTTGGGATTTTATTTTTTTAATTACTTTTTTTATTAATCCTAAGCAAATCAACAAACTTTTTTTCAATACATTCTTATTTTTCTTTATCTGCTTTTGTCTTGCTTGTTTGTTTACAGTCCTGCAGAAACTTTGCTGATAAAACCCCAGAAAAACCCCTGTTTTTATTTTAACCTGTCAAAGAACAAGTTAAAATAAAATAACTGTTTAAACCTGCTACCAGGAAGGTGTGGATCAGAGAAAAACTCATAGAGAATTTTTATGAACATTTTCACAAAATGTTTTAATATGTTTCAGCAAAATACATTGAGCAAATACATGTATCAGAATCAGAATAAGCATTATTATCATTGCACCGAGGTACAGCGAGAACATACAAAATATCCGTACAATCTGATGCTTCTGTGTTTTCTAAAACAAATATATTGGTCTAAGAAGATTCCTTTAGATCTTGTTGTTCATTTCAAAGAATACTCCATTAACTTTGTCTTTGAAATTGGTTTGGACTGTTCTGCAGATACATAAAGTCTGGGTTTTGTGTCATTGAGTATTTTTTTCCAAAATAGTTTATTCATTGCGTTTTGTGTATGTTTACCTCCCATACGCAAATAAATTCTGCTCAGCTGTAGTTAAGTCAATTTGTTGATTGATTCATTCAAACATTATTCAGAAATGTTAATCCCACTGAGCCTCAGGGACTCATTTACAAGAGAGACCTGATTTTAACAGAGTGATGACAACAGTGGACAACAAAGACAATAATAGACAATCATAAAGGACATGTACACATTGAGATTTCTTTTCTTTTTTTTTTGCTAGTGAAAAATGTAGTATTTAAAAAACAAACAGCTAGGTTGTAATGAAGTGTAGAAAACTAAAAACCAGAACACGTCTGCATTGGTTTTTTCCATGAACTCAGCTCTACTCCAGCCTTAAAGCCCCTGGTAGACCTGCGTGTCCTGCCTGTACGCCTCTGTACGACGTACGTACGCTGAGGCACAAGCGTAGCCCCGCGCAGCCCCTCAGGGCACGAACGCGCAAAGCTCTTTAGGCTGGAGTAGAGCTGAGCATCCTGCCTGTACGCCACTCTACGCGTGCATTCTGTGCGCACGCGTTCAGCTGGCACAGCTCTGCTTTCAGTTCTCATGTTAAATGCTCGCGTTTTCGCTCCAAATTCTTGTTGTAATTTGAGCAGCTGCGCGCAGAGGGGACAAACTGAGGTCGCTGATTGGTCACTTGCTGACACGCCTACTGAAATGATTGACAGCTCGGTTAAGAGAACAGCTCGGGTGAGAGAAAAGCATGAGCTGGCCGGCTTCAGCCCGCTGCGGTGTTTCTAAACTTTATATGTTAATTAAAAGTTCTAAAAAAATAAAAATAAAAACAGGGAGCGCTTTTCCTGCAGCCCACAGCCCACCAGGAAATATTTAAAACCTCGCGCAGCCAGGTAGGACCTGAATTCATTCATTTCAGTTATGGAGTGAACGGAGGATGAAGCGATTACTTGACTTTAGGCAAAAAAACAAAAGAAAAGGCCCGATCAGCGATAAAGAAGAGGAATTTAATTCATTTGTGTAACATACAAAACAGTCCGGCCACGGCCAGTTTATTGTGAGACAACGCGCAAGCGTGCGCGGTCGTAAAAAAAGAGCTTTGCGCGTTCGTGCCCTGCGGGGCTACGCTTGTGCCTCAGCGTACGTACGTCGTACAGAGCCGTACAGGCTGTACGCGCAGGTCTACCGGGGGCTTTATGTGCCTTACTGCACATGCCACTTTGCCTCTATACCAACATCAACTACCTCATACATGTACTGTGTACATTAACTCATATGCTGCTGTGCCACTCTTTGCAAATGTCAATGCTAGAACCTTCAGTTTATTTTATAGATATACTTTTTATACTTTTTATACTACTATGCAAAAACTCAGGACAGTATTACACTTTTATTATTTCATTTTATGCTTATGTTCATTGGGTGTTTGGTGTTTTAGGGGTGTTTGGTGTTTCAGTGTTGGTGTAAATTTTCATACTTTTATACTATTATGAAAAAACTCAGGACAGTGTTACACTTTTTTACTATTTTATGCTTATGTGTATTAAATGTTTTAGTGTTTAGTGTTTAGATGGTTACTGTTGCACCGAGGGACTGAGAGAAACGCAATTTCGGTCCTGTGTATGTCCTGTACATATTGCAGTTCTGACAATAAAGTTGACTTTGACTTTGACTTAAGGATGCATCAGGGATGCTCTGACCTTCATTACCGATGTAGATTATAAAGAGGGTGAGTCCTAAGATAGAACCTTGTGGTACACCATTGTTGACTGTTAAATAACTGAAGGGATATTTTGCTTGTAACTAATAATTTATAACAGTAACAGTATGTTCACCGTAGAGTCTGATGATGTCATAACACTCAAACTTTTGAGTTGAAACACTTCCTCGCACAAACTTTACATTTTCCTACAGTTTGTTCATCATAACGTGGGTGTTTATATTAGTCTGTCTCCAAGTCTCTAGGACTGATCGTTTTCTTCTTATTCCCCACAAAGTGCACGGCGCGCACACCCAAACTCTCATTTACTTCCATTGTGTTGGCGCTCAGTATTTTCTCTTCAAAATGGAAATGAAGGCTTCGTTTTAATTTGTCATATCTTCTCCATAAAACGCTGCCGGAACATGAAATTTGACACCTGTAAGGACCAGATGCTTCTGCCACTCACACTTCTGGCTTTTCGTTTGTTTTCATCCTTATTAAGGGTTTGAGACACAGGTGTGTGGTTACCATGGTAACCCTCCTTAGGCCAGTGACAGTTTAACTTTTTTTAAATGTTGATTTTCTTTCTATTTCTTCAGTTATACATTAGAACATCTGCCGGTTTCTCATCTTAAATGAATAAAGAAAGATGAATACAAAATAAAATTCATCTGTCCATTTTGTTTGTTTGTTTGTTTGTTTATTGTTTGCACAAAAAGAAACAACACACATAAAAGAAAAGTTTTTAAAAAATGTGCAGGAGAGGTCATAAAAACCCTAATTGGGCTTACAAGCGCACCCCCCCTTCTAAAAAAATAAAGAAAAAAATCATAAGAGCTTTATACATAAACTTACATCTTACTTTAAACACACACAGTTACATAATAAAGCAAAAGATAATACGTAATTGAAATTAAATAAATTTAAATTGTCAAAAAATATTAAAATTATAAAAAAAACTAATGTGTTAGAAAATCTATAAAGTTTTTTTAAACTTTCTTTTGAATACAGATAATGTTGTACATGATTCACTTAATTGTTTCAAACTGTTCCACAGCACAACACCCTGATACATGAATGAAAATTTAGCAACAGTGGTTCTACAGAAGGGTATATGTAAATCACACTTCCTTCTTGTAGAGTATGAATGATAATAAGAATTGAACTCAAATAAATTATGAAAATATTTAGGTAAAGAAAGTGGAATACATATAACTTTATACATTAGGATTCCTGTTTGATACTTATTCACATCATAGATTGTAAGAATTTCTAATTTTTTAAAGAGAGGTGTGGATGGAGCTAAATATGGCGAGTTAGTGACAATTCTTACAAAAGACTTTTGAAGTTTATGGATTGACTGCAAGTAAGAAGGATAGGTACTAGCCCAAATTAAATTACAGTAAGAAATATGGGGATAAATTAAACTATTGTACAAAGTCAATATAGTACTTGTTTTTAAATATGGTTTAACCTTTTTTATAATACCTAAAGATTTAGAAATCTTCTTATACACTGATTCACAATGATTCTTAAAACAAAGTTTCTCATCAAGATAGACACCTAAAAACTTTGTTGATGAAACATTAGAAAGTCTTTATTTGTTTTCTTTTCCCGGGTCACAAGAAGCTCTTTAGAAAAAAAAAAGATGGATGCAGGAATTTCAGGTGGCAGTTGGATTTACCTTTTTTTTTTAATTATTATTATTATTATTATTATTTAGTCATTCTGCACCATTTTACAGTTTTTAAAATCACGTTTTGCATCTTTTTGTTTCATTAAATATGATTGAATTACAGAACAGAAGAAACGGAAAGTAAACTCACCTGAGATTAACGTAAAGTTACACCTGCAGCCAGCTTGAGCTTGTTACACTAAATAAAACGCCAGAATAGAATTATTCTCTTTTATGCACGTAGTCCTTTAACGTCCACCTCTTGCCGGTTTGTGCAGGACTACAGAGTCAACATCTTCCTGAGGCAGCAATGGAACGACCCCCGGCTGGCGTACAGCGAGTACCCCGACGACTCGCTGGACCTCGATCCATCCATGTTGGACTCCATCTGGAAGCCCGACTTGTTCTTTGCCAACGAGAAGGGGGCCAACTTCCACGAGGTCACCACCGACAACAAGCTGCTGCGCATATCCAAAAACGGCAACGTGCTCTACAGCATACGGTGAGCCGACGAAGACTTATTAAACTCATTGATTGGATTAATGTTGAATCTGCTGTGTCATTTGGTTTGGAGTTGGATTATTTAACGCCTAATTCTGTCATGGTGCTTTATTTAAATAAATTTAAAAAAGGACAATCTTTACGGCTCAAAGCTACAGTGTTTATCATCATTTAACACCATATTTTTTTATTGTTTTATAGCCTTGAAATGATTGTTTTGGTTTGAAATGTAATTTGATTAACTTGTCAGCTTTTTGTCTTTTATTTGTTTCTTTGTTTAAAAATATTCCATTTGATTTTGTGTGAACCCAGGGGTGTCAAACGTACGGCCCACGGGCCGGAACCGGCCCGCCAGGGGGTTCAGTCCGCCCGAGGATAAATCTGAATTATTTATAAAAAAAAAAGAATAAACATTTTCTTTAAAATCTGCAGTTCCTATGTTTTCCGCTAGAGGCGTTGTGTTTTAGTCAGTTCCTATGTTGTCCTACTAAAACACAGCGCCTCTAGGACCTAGAGGCGCTGTGTTTTAGTCAGTTCCTATGTTGTCCTACTAAAACACAGCGCCTCTAGGACCTAGAGGCGCTGTGTTTTAGTCAGTTCCTATGTTGTCCTACTCATAGATAATATATACACTAGATAAGACATCCCCGCTGTTGGCCAATGGAGACCGACATCGTCAGACGGCGGCCATCTTGCCACAGACAGAACGCCCACTCTTAACATGAATGTGAATGGTGCATTTACTATTAAAATAACCATAACTTGCTTAATTTTCAACCGATCTTAAAACGGTTTGGTTTGTTATAAATGTGAGAGATGTTGTTATAATATGGTGTACTTAAGATGGACGTTCACATGAAAATAACGTTATATAGACACTGTATTGCACTAGCAATATACACAATAAGATTATATTTACATCCATTTATAAATACATGTTTATTTCCAGTGAAATTAACTGACATATGTTACAATGCTAATAAATATTTAATACTATTTCATCATAAATAGCATTATTATTAGTGGTATGAAAATAATTTATGCCAATTTTTTCCCTACACATGCAAATATTATGTAATATTAAATACATTATTACACAAACCTTGGTCAATATGTGTAGTTTATTTTTTTTAGATACATGAAAAGATTTAATAATCGGGAGATATAAATAAACAAACAAACAAACAGAAATAAACATCTGATAGTGTGACAAGACTCTCAGTCCCTCGGTGCAACAGTAACTATTTAAACATTAAAACACTGAAACATATAATAATAAACATAAGCATAAAATAGTAAAACTGTAACACTGTCCTGAGTTTTTGCATAGTGGTAAATGAGTATGAAAATTTACACCCATTTTTACCATTTAAAACACTAAACATTTAATGAACATAATACTGTCCTGAGTTTTTGCATACTACTGTAGTATAAAAAGTAAAAAAGTATAAAAGTACAGTATAACTATAAAATAAACTAAAGGTTCTAGCATTGACATTTGCAAAGTGGCAAAGCAGCATATGAGTTAATGTACACAGTATATGTATGAGGTAGTAGTTCATGTTGTTATAGAGGCAAAAGTGGCATATGCAGTAAGGCACATTGGGCATCCGTCTACAGCTGACAGGTTTGTTGATGTGTCAATGTGGTAGAACTGGTCAGCAGAGGACATTGGTTCAACTGGTAGGGACTCTGTCTCATCCTGTGCGGTCACATTGCCTTTTATGCTTGGTTTAACACCACACCGGGCCATCAGCTTTCTGAAAATGTTCTTGAACTGGCTGGCACTAGGGTTGTTATTCCATCCACCTTAAAATAGACACAAGATATATAACAGTACAGTATATTACATATTCACCGATTTTTCAAACAAATAAACAAACCAAATGTATTTTCCTAAAAAAAAAAAAGAAAACATGGATCAACAAATTGAAAACAATACAGTTGCTGACAGTTCCGGTCACTTAGTGTTGTGTTAAAAAATAATTAAAAAATAATTATGAATTGTACCAGATGCTCTGATGGAGTTAAAGAGAAGCTCCAAGTGGTCCTGGCTGAACCTGTAGGTCAGGATATATCGCTGCTCATCAAGCAGCACAGGAACCATTGACATCAATGTGTCAATATTGATGATAAATCCCAGGATAGAGAGGAATCTTAATCAAATAAAGCAAATATTGTATAATTACAAACAGGTCCCAAAAAAGAATGAGTTTAGGATCTTAACATTTACTTTTGGGGGTGGCGGTGACTAAACACAAGAGCAGGAACAGAGACATATTTTAATACAGCAAATATATTGTAGCAAAACACCCTGATAAGATAAGAAGTACCATCACCAGAAAAGAGCATCTTATGAACGTGATGCAGACAGAAAAGAGCATATTATGAACTCCATGCAGAGAGATGAGAACAACTGAGGAGATAGCATTAGAGATGCACTAAAACCGGTAAAGTGTAGCTGTTGGGAATACTGTAGTTACTTTACTTTGGATCATTACTTATAACTACAGTAGTTTTATACAACTACTGTAATGAAGAATAAAATAAACCCATATGCCAATACCCATTAACAATAATAATTATAGTAATGACAAGTATACACATATATCATACTTTTGGTGTGCTTGCATTTACTTTTGGTACAATAAAACAGCTATTAAAAATGGTATCAAAAAGAAACACTGAATCATAATCATAATTTATATAAAGATACTTTTACAAGCCTTATACCAAACCATACCATTTTATTTATAGAGCACTTAAAACAACAACAAGGTCAACCAAAGTGCTGTAAATATATGTCATTATTATGTAAATATATATTATGTATAATATTATGTCAATAATATTATCTCACATTTTTTGTGTGTAGCGTGACGTGTAATGTGCACTGATCCAAAATATAACTATGATTATTCTAATTAAAGTAATAATACTGTCACAGAGTCTTACAGGTGAAATGTGATCCCAAGGTTTCTTGTTTTGATGTTACGTCTATTGGAGCATCCATAGGCTGCACAAAAGTCAGGCATCTTGTCAAAGAGTATTTCTGTAAAACACAAAGCAGTAATTAGTGTTGAACATACCAAACCGCTTGGAAATCATGTGCAGCTTTAGTTCAGTTAAAAACAAAGAGCTCCTAGTGATCTAAGAATGCGAGGGAAATATTTGGAATACTAGCTAGCCCTTAATCAAAGGCTCTTGTTAATAGTCTGCTAATAAATACAGTCATGATCAAGACAGTCATTTAGACAAAAGATTAGTTTGTTTTAAAATAGTTATTGGTGTAATAAAAACAGAATTTAAATTCTACATTCTCGATGAGTGTGACACCCAAAACACGAATAAAACCTTTTAAAAAAGACGAAACTGCTGTCTGATTACCAAAGAAATCATAGCCACGTTAATAACGTTTTTAAAAACATAAACCGTTTGTAAATCCGTCAAGATTACAGCGAGTTAAGCGTATTTTTGTTTGTATAAATCCCTCACCTCCATACGGTTTCCACAGCTGCAGCTAATGTTGCTGTCTGTGGCAAGATGGCCGCCGCTTGACGACGCCGCTGACTCCTCCTCAGCTTATCTAGTGTATATATCTATGGTCCTACTGGCGTTGTGTTTTAGTCAGTTCCTATGTTGTCCTACTAAAACACAGCGCCTCTAGGACCTAGAGGCAATGTGTTTGAGTATGGGAGACGCAGCAGATAGTAAGCGGAGACCCACCCTACTAATTTTCCCTGTGTCCGAGTCAAGATGTGTGCGCAGCAAGCATTCATCCTGATGTGAAACAGTACAAAGACAAGATTTCAGGGTTGCTGAGGGAGTTTGAGAAACGATTTCAGGTCTTTAGAAGAATATAATATATCTTTATTAACATTGCACCAGGGCACAATACAACATGATTGAAATTACGCACACTCGTCTGAAAAGATGGGCGGAGTGCACGAAGCCGCAGTCGTGCCGGCGCCGCCACAAAGGCGAACGCGAGACAGAATTTGCAGTTTTTCTCTCACCACTAACCATCAGAGGTTCTCATGTGCCTGTTGACATGTTGAAATCATTGATTTGCAGTGTGATGTAGAATTGAAGGACAAATTTGCCTCTGTGGGCTTGGACACATTTTACAAGTATCTCTTACCACGCTATCATAAATTGACAGCACTGGCTGCAAAAATGTTGTCCATGTATGTGTTCAGAAATGCTTCCTAGATGTGGAAAATGGATTTTAAATTCATTCATTTCTAAATTTTGATAGGTTTGATGCATTTTAACATGCAGGAAAGTGTTTAACAAAATAGTTTTTTGACTAAATGTTTTAAAACGTGCAATCACTGATCAGTTTTTTAATGTGTAATGCATTTAAATAAATGTTAAACTGAGTAAAAGTATAAAAGGACAATTAATTTAATGTAAATATTTTTATAATTTATTTCTTCTTTGCACTAATACAAAGAAAAAATGGACTTACTGTTCGTTCTATGTAATTTTGAATGAGTTTACTGGTCTGGCCCCTTTGAGATCAGATTAAGCTGTATGCGGCCCTCAGATCAAAATGAGTTTGACACCCCTGATCTAAGCGTACGAAAAGTTCCTTTTGAAAATTGGGTTATCGTGTTGTAATCCAATATGTACATGTATGTGTGTCTTTTGAGCTGGACAACATGAAAAATGAGATATAGCAACATCCAGTTTGGTGTGTGGCTGCACCTAGATGTCAAACATGTCCCTTTCAAGGAAATTGTTTTCTTCATCAAAGTTCATGCTCAATGATCCAGGTAAAGAAATCCAACAATGTTCAGTCAGGTCAACTGGACAGTTCCTTTTTTTGCTGAGCAATGACCAGTCTGAACATATTGGAAAACTGTTTTCTTGTTTTTATTGCTTAAAAGTAGTTTCTTCAAAGGATTGGTGTGGGCCAAGGCCACCATTAGTCACCCCCCGGCTCCACCACTGCATCTGGTGGATAAGATTCAACTCCTATCTCTCTGACCGCACTCAATTCATTCAGCTTAAATCCTTCCGTTCCCAGTCTTCCCCTGTCTCCACGGGTGTCCCCCAAGGCTCTGTCCTCGGACCCCACCTCTTCATAATTTATCTCCTTCCTCTAGGTCACATCTTCCGCAAATACGGCGTCCATTTCCACTGTTATGCTGATGACACACAGCTCTACTTGTCATCAAAACCAAACTCCACCCACCCACCCTCCATCCTCACCGACTGTCTCAACGAGCTAAATCACTGGTTTTCTAACAATTTCCTTCAACTAAACAGCAACAAAACAGAAGTCATTCTTGTCGGTACCAAAAACTCTATTTCAAAATCAGAACATCTTCTCGTCCCCCTTAACAACTCTCTGCTATCCCCCTCCCCTCAGGTCAAGAGCCTCTGTGTCATCCTCGACACCACTCTCTCCTTCACTTCACACATCAACAATATTACTCGGTCTGCCTATTTCCACCTCCGTAATATTAACCGTCTCCGTCCTTCTCTCACACCCCGCTCCACAGCCATCCTGGTGCACAGTCTTGTGACTTCCCGTATCGATTACTGCAACTCCCTTCTCTACGGCCTCCCCAACAAATCTCTCCACAAGTTACAGATGGTCCAGAACTCAGCTGCCCGTGTCATCACTCAAACCTCCTCCTATACCCACATCACTCCTGTCCTGCAGCATCTCCACTGGCTCCCGGTTAAATCACGCATCATCTTCAAAATTCTACTTCTCACGTTCAAAGCTATCCACAACCTTGCCCCTCCTTATTCAAGATTCCAGATTCAAGAGCTTTTATTAACATTGCACCAGTTTTCACCAATACAGCGTGATTATGTATGCACAGTTATCCTGAAGATGGAATGAGTGTGTAAAGCTGCTGCTTATTCAGAACACATGACATGTTCTTCAGCGCGGCCTCTCTCATCCGTTTCGGGATGAAGGTCAAAGGTGTGAAAAAAAGGAAAGTACCATGAGGGTCACAGCGTTGGTATTAAAAAAATGTATCACATTTTGTCTGCCAAGACACCGCATGACACAGTAAAAACTATACCAAGAAGCACATTTAGACAGTTACATGTTGCATGTTGAGACTGAGGCAGGGAGGTTTCTGTCCATGAGACATTCCAGAACGCTCATAGAAAAGTTCTCCGGGGGGGGGGGGTGGCAGACAAGACAAGAGAGCAGCTGTTTTGCCCACAGTAAAGCACATCTCAGGAGAAATTAGATATCCAGCCTTTTTCAAGGCTGTTTCCAAGGGAGTCAGATAAGAATTGACAAATATTTTCACTTCAGGCTCACATTGTAATTTCTGTAGCCTTCAGTCTGTAAGGGCGACTCTGTTCCAAGTGATCCAATTCGGGACTTTTTCCACTGATCCAAGCTCTGACCTCAGATGTTGACCACAGCGTCCAGAGTCCCAATCCGAGGGTGATCTGTTCACCCTCTGGATAAGCTCGCAAACAGCTGATTTCTCGAGGTCACCGCGCAGACCAGACGTCGGGTGCTCCAGGCATTAAGTCCTGCTGAAGTCTCCCTTATTTTGCGATAGGCCAGTGCTCCACAAACGCCAAAAAGCAAAGCGCTGCCATCATAATCCAATATAATCCAGATTCTTCACCTCCACAGAGCACAGCACAGAGAGCGAGACGCACACCATCCACACCCACAGGAATCCATGGCGTATCCTCTTCGTCACTCTGTGAGGGTGGACCGGCTCCCCTTTGCCGTTTCTTCTGTAGAAATCTTGTTCGTAGAATCGAATGCCCAAACCTCCAATCCATCTTAATTTGCGTTCGAGGTGCTTAGCTGAGGAGCTGCAGGCAGCAGGGGGGGGGGGGAAGGACGGGAGAGGAAAGGACTAGCGACTGCCTCCGTCGAGAGCCAAGGTTTATCTATCTGACCTCCTACAAATCTCCATCCCATCACGCTCTCTCAGATCCTCCTCTTCACTACATCTCCATGTACCCTCTGCCCGCCTCTCCACCATGGGGAGCAGGGCCTTCACCTGCTCTGCCCCTCACCTCTGGAACGCTCTACCGCCAGACCTTCGAAACACCACCTCCCTTTCTCTGTTCAAGACAGCCCTGAAAACACATCTCTTTAGACTAGCTTATCATTAACTTTACTAAATGTATTTTTATTATTTTGCATTTTATAATCTTTATGTATTTTATATTTCAATTTGTCACTGATAATGTTTGAACTGTATTGGTTTGTTAAGTGTCCTTGGGTGTCCTGAAAGGCGCTTTTAAATGAAATGATGATGATTATTATTATTATTATAAGCCTGCTTCCCCTACTCGCCAGAATCACTTTGTCGGAGTCACTTTGTGCTGCTGCCTTGGACAAGAAAAACAAACAAACAAACTTCTGTTCTTCTCCAAGTAACTTGAATATCTTGCACCAAAAACATTCAGGTTAGCCACTTCGCGGTTCGTTTTTTGCAGATTCGCTATTGCTTTTCTGAAGGTTCTTAATGACGTTGTTGAAGCATTGGATGCTAAGGATTATTGTGCTGCACTTTTCTTAGACCTGTCTAAAGCTTTTGACACAGTGGATCATAACATATTGTGTCATAAGCTCTCAGAAATTGGTTTCTCTGATCACACCATTGGTTGGTTTTCTAATTATCTGTCCAATCAGATGCAATGTGTTCAGCACAATGGTACTTCTTCCAGTTATTTAACGGTTAAAAATAGTCTTGGGACCAACCCTCTTTACAATTTACGTAGCTAATGTAGGTCAGAGCATCCCTGATGCATCCTTACATTACTGCCGAGCTAAAACAGGATCTAGGCTTTCCAGTCTCTGCAATCCGCTTTTGACATCATCCAGTCAGATTTGTTCCGTCTCAAACTTGTACTAAATGCTGATAAAACAAAAGGGATGTTTTTTTCAAGTAGGAAGTCGGTCCCAGCAGATCTTCCTCTGATTTTATCCTCAAATGGTGTCCCAATTGAGTTTGTTGATTCCTATAAATATTTGGGTATCCTGGTTGATTCACAGCTCTCTTTTAAACTCCACGTGGAAAACCTAGTAAAGAAACTGAAAGTTAAACTGGGTTTCTTTTTCAGAAACAGATCATGTCTAACACTGAATGTTAGGAAACGCCTTGTATCAAAGTCAACTTTATTGTCAGATCTGCAATATGTACTGTACAGGACATACACAGGACCGAAATTGCGTTTCTCTCAGTCCCTCGGTGCAACAGTAAACATCTAAACATTGAAACACTGAAACATATAATAATAGACATAAGCATAAAATAGTAAAACTAACACTGTCCTGAGTTTTTTTTTTTTTTGCATAGCGGTGCAAGAGCATGAAAATCCACACCAACTCTAAAACTAAAACATTAAACATTTAATGAACATAATACTGTCCTGAGTTTTTGCATACTAGCACAAAAAAAGAGTATAAAAAGTATAACTAAAATAAACTAAAGGTTTCTAGCATTGACATTTGCAAAGTGGCAAAGCAGCGTATGAGTCAATGTACACAGTATATGTATGAGGTAGTAGTTGATGTTGTTATAGAGGCAAAAAGTGGCATATGCAGTAAGGCACATTGGGCATCCCTAAATAAGACCGTTCAGAGCACACTGTATATGTACCAGCAGTGGTGTAGATATTAGAGTAGTGTAAATAAATGTAAACAGTAGTAATTACATGTAAGCAGTAGTAATAAAAGTAAACAGTATTAATAAATGTAAACAGAGAATGTAAACAGTATTATGATTATAGGCAGTGATGTAATACAGACATTAGTGCAAGTATGAGAAGTAGTGCAAACTGTATGAGCACATGACCGAGAGTTTAGTGAAAAACTTTGTGTTGAGTGATAATGTGTGAGAAAGTTTTAGTGTTAAGGCAGTTCAAATGGGAGGGGGGGCAGAGCAGGCAGAGTGTTTAGCATTCTGACTGCCTGATGAACAGAGCTGTCTCTGTATCTGTGACTTTCCTCCCCTCCATTGATTACGGTGACATTATCTACATGAATGCTCCTACGAGCACCCTGCGGATGTTGGATGTTGTTGTAAAGGGGTTAAAGGGGGGGTCAGTTTAATACTGACCTCCTTTTTACCTTAATTTACTTATTCAGATTGAATAGTAAATGTTCACGGATTCTCTTCTTTTTCAGTTTATTCAATATTTCTGTGATCTTTATGATGGATAAATAAACAGAGCCATTAAGTGACAAAGACGTTAACTTAGTTTGATATGTCAAAGAGACACTATCATTTATTTAGAATAAATCAACTAAATTAACACCATTACACTTGATTGACATGATTTCACTTTCTTTCAATTTAAAACGTCAGCACACTTAAATTCAACACAACAGACATAAATATTGGATGTTAACATATTTAGTCTGTGGGCTCTTTTAGCTTAAAAATATAGTTTCCAGCTTAGATAGAGAGGGGAAAGAGTAGGAGGAATAAGAGGTTGGAGAGATTAAGTTATTTATCTCGAGTGTAACCAGAGATGACACTTTCCATCCGACTTCGGCTAAATCCCAGGTACGTTTGTAAACCGCTCTTTACCTTTTGACGATGCGTCTGATAAAGATATTGCCAGCCTCCCAGGTGCACAGAGTCCTTCCGGCCCTCGTACGTCTGAACTGGTCGTTTACTTCCAACGTCTCCTCGGATCCGCGTCAGCCGTCAGAAACATGTGGCAGCTTCTGGCTGACTTCAAGACGAGATGTTTCTCAAAGAAAGTTCATTAAGAACTTTGGAGCTTTTGCTCGGGGAACTGGATGGAGGCGTCCATCAGTTCTAGCTGACAAGTTAGTCTTTGGCTCTTGACCAAGCTTGACCAGCTGCAAGGCAGAGAGCTTTCAGGTCTCCGTCCATTCAAACTCTCTGTCCATTCAAAGACTGAAGCGTTTCCGCACAGTTAGAACTTAAAAGCAGGAACACAGAGAGGAGTTCACTTGCCTTATCATACCCAAGGTTAAAGCCAGAGCAGAGGGAAATGTTTAGGAACAGACAGAGAAAGCTGGAGCCTTGTTCATGAAAAACAACTGATTAAACTGTCTTCTTATTTCTAAACAAAACAGTCGGGTCTCTGTGACCCGATATTTCCCTTTAACACAGCAGTGGACACAGTTTAACTCTCACAGAATAACACAGCTTAAAAAGCACACATCATGAAAATGACAAAAGTTATTCTTTTGATCACATTAGAATAAAATCAAAGATAGAAATAGTCTCTTTTGGTGACTATATTTATCAGATTATAGCTAAATGAATGATTTTGTAGTAAATGTCTTGCTTTACTGAGTGGTCAGTAAAGGTCATCACTGGACAGTTCAAAAACCTTAATTTGACCCTGGGTAGGTCCATTACATCTCCCCCCTTTTGGAAGCCATCGCCAGTCCTTGGGGATGGGGTCCAACACGAAAGGAAACCTTGAACTGTCTTTGATCTTGAAGTAATCCAGCAAGTGGAAAAGAAAAATCAAAAATTATAATCCCATAAAGTTTTTGGAAATTTCATACTGTTCAGAGGTAATCCCATTGCGAAAAGCTTTTACTCCTTTGGAAAACAAAGTCTGTTAACTCCTGGAAAACAAAGTCTGCGATCCTTTGGGAAACAAAGTCTTATAATCCACAGCGGTAATTCCATAGCAGTAATTCCACAACGATTAGTTTTGTTGATTGATCAGCACCAATTGTTTTCATAATCAGCATGTAGAGGGGATCCCTCGATTGACGCAGAGGAGGCGACCCTTGGATGGAGGTTGAAGACCAAGCGTTGGAGCTGCAGGTCCCACATCGAAGGTTGTTGGCTGGTTGGTTTCCAGTCAGTGCCACTCTGGTTCTATGTGTCATGCAATTATGTGGATTTTTAAGGTGGGCTTATGATTGGGATTTTACATTAAGCCTTACCTATATGCACCTGGTATGTAAGCTATCATGGTTTAGATCAGCTACACTTACCAATTAAGGGGTGGATCAATTCTGTAAATTTAGATATAGGGATTTGTACCTATAAAATTTTGGAGGGCTTCTGTAACGAAGGCCTCTAATTCCAAACTATTCCTCCATTCATTACTTAGTTTAGGTTAAACTAAAATAAAAATGAAATATAGTTTGATCTAAATGTCTGTTGTCTTTTAGACGAACGACGTAGGATTTGGTATTCCTAATAAATTTT
>JBBPBX010058066.1:10715-22225 GCA_038048925.1 Garcialebias charrua
AGTAAATATTCACGGATTCTGTTCTTTTTCAGTTTACCCAATATTTCTGTGATCTTTATGATGGATAAATACAGAGCCATTAAGTGACAATGGACATTAACTTAGTTTGATATGTCAAAGAGACACTATCATTTATTTAAAATAAATCAACTAAATTAACACCATTACACTTGATTGACATGATTTCACTTTCTTTCAATTCAAATATGTCAGCACACTTAAATTTAACACAACAGACATAAATATTAGATGTTAAGCATATTTAGTCTGTGGGCTCTTTAACTTAAAAAATATAGTTTCCAGCTTAGGTTGAGAGGGAAAAGAAATAGGAGGAAAGATTTAAGAAGGAAATTATCCTGAGCATGAGACCAGAGTGACACTTCTCCTCCGACTTCTGCTAAAATCCAAGTACGTTTTGTAAACAGCTCTTTTACCTTTCGACGACAGCCCGGTAAGAGGTGACACCAGCCTTCAGATGCACAGAGTCCTTAGTCCCAGCACGTCCGAAACTGGTTTTAGTTTACGTTTCAACGTCTCCTGGTTTTTGCGTTGGTCATCAGAGAATATGTCAGCTTCAGGCCTCTGACTTCAAGATAAACTTATTCCAAGAAGGAATAGACAAAGTTCTTGATCTTACGCTTGTTCGAAGTAGACTCATAACAGCCTGTTATCAGTCCTTAGCTGAAGACGCCGGTCGTTAGCTCTTGACCACACGTGTCCAGCTCTTGGGAAAGTTCACATCTCTTAGAAGTTTCCAGCAACTCTCTGAAGCCTTTAGCAAAAGCTTAGAACTAGTACTTAAGGAAGGACCAGTCGAGGAGTTCATTTGTCTTATCATACCCAAGGTTAAAGCCAGCAGCAGAGAGAAATGTTTAGGAAAAAAGACAGATAACGCTGGAGCCCTGCTCATGAGACTGTCTCTGAGTTTCTAAACAAAACCGTCCGGTCTCTGTGACCCGAAGGCTTCACCTTTAAACACAGCAGTGAAGACAGTTTAACTCTTGGAGAATGACACAGCTTAAAAGCACACATCATGAAAATGACAAAAGTTATTCTTTTGATCACATTAGGATAAAATCAAAGATAGAAATAGTCTCTTTTGGTGACTATATTTATCAGATTATAGCTAAATGAATGATTTTGTAGTAAATGTCTTGCTTTACTGAGAGGTCAGTAAAGGTCATCACTGGACAGTTCAAAAACCTTAATTTGACCCTGGGTAGGTCCATCCAATCAGCGTTCGCCACAAGAGTGATTGACAGCACACAACAGCGAATCAGCGTTCGCTACAAGAGTGATTGACAGCTCACAGCTCTCGTTTCATCCAATCACAGCTCATAAACAAACGTGTACTCGGACACGTAGCTCTAACGTTAGCTCGCACAACAGACCACAACTTTATAGACTCTTAAAACAACTCAAACGCTTCAATTTAACTCCCCAAAACTCTGAAACGTGCGGCGAACACACCTAGACAGGCCAACTTAGTTACGCTCAGTAACACAGCACTGCAGCTGTTGAACAAACACGGACTCTCTCGGAGCGCGTTCAGGTCGGTTCCGTCCACTTTAAAGGAGCAGAATTCGGGTTTCAGAACCACTATCCGACAACGTTCTAACATATATGCTGCTTCGACCTTCTTTAAAATGTAAAATACCACAACAGCAATCTTGTAGATGTTAAATTAGCTTTCAGGCTTCTGACTCGGCGGTCAAACAAAGCTTTGTACAGGAGTCTGCGTGAACTGGACCGAACCAGGACCAGAACCACCACAGACCACGGCTGACAAAACTTCACCTGAATGCTTCCAACAGCGTCTAACAGAGTTGAAACAATAATAATCTCACAGCTTCAAATGATAAAAACATGCAGAATCTGCCTGCTTTGAACACTTCCAGCCAAAATTATTATCCTCAGAGTTTAAAACTTGGATCCTTTTATGCAAACATGACGTTACAGTTCATGACTGAGACCACAGATATCAATAAACTTTCAGAACCACGTACGAGGCCACCAGATGTAAGGGGTTAATGAGGAGGTCAATATTAATACTGACCTCTTTTACCTTAATTAATTTACTTATTCAGAGTGAATAGTAAATATTCACGGATTCTGTTCTTTTTCAGTTTACCCAATATTTCTGTGATCTTTATGATGGATAAATAAACAGAGCCATTAAGTGACAATGGACATTAACTTAGTTTGATATGTCAAAGAGACACTATCATTTATTTAAAATAAATCAACTAAATTAACACCATTACACTTGATTGACATGATTTCACTTTCTTTCAATTCAAATACGTCAGCACACTTAAATTTAACACAACAGACATAAATATTAGATGTTAAGCATATTTAGTCTGTGGGCTCTTTAACTTAAAAAATATAGTTTCCAGCTTAGGTTGAGAGGGAAAAGAAATAGGAGGAAAGATTTAAGAAGGAAATTATCCTGAGCATGAGACCAGAGTGACACTTCTCCTCCGACTTCTGCTAAAATCCAAGTACGTTTTGTAAACAGCTCTTTTACCTTTCGACGACAGCCCGGTAAGAGGTGACACCAGCCTTCAGATGCACAGAGTCCTTAGTCCCAGCACGTCCAAAACTGGTTTTAGTTTACGTTTCAACGTCTCCTGGTTTTTGCGTTGGTCATCAGAGAATATGTCAGCTTCAGGCCTCTGACTTCAAGATAAACTTATTCCAAGAAGGAATAGACAAAGTTCTTGATCTTACGCTTGTTCGAAGTAGACTCATAACAGCCTGTTATCAGTCCTTAGCTGAAGACGCCGGTCGTTAGCTCTTGACCACACGTGTCCAGCTCTTGGGAAAGTTCACATCTCTTAGAAGTTTCCAGCAACTCTCTGAAGCCTTTAGCAAAAGCTTAGAACTAGTACTTAAGGAAGGACCAGTCGAGGAGTTCATTTGTCTTATCATACCCAAGGTTAAAGCCAGCAGCAGAGAGAAATGTTTAGGAAAAAAGACAGATAACGCTGGAGCCCTGCTCATGAGACTGTCTCTGAGTTTCTAAACAAAACCGTCCGGTCTCTGTGACCCGAAGGCTTCACCTTTAAACACAGCAGTGAAGACAGTTTAACTCTTGGAGAATGACACAGCTTAAAAGCACACATCATGAAAATGACAAAAGTTATTCTTTTGATCACATTAGGATAAAATCAAAGATAGAAATAGTCTCTTTTGGTGACTATATTTATCAGATTATAGCTAAATGAATGATTTTGTAGTAAATGTCTTGCTTTACTGAGAGGTCAGTAAAGGTCATCACTGGACAGTTCAAAAACCTTAATTTGACCCTGGGTAGGTCCATTACAGAAGCTTGGCATGTTCGGTGTGACCCATGTTTTGGCTGTGGATGGGTACAGCAACAAAACTGTTTCAAATGCCACCATGCCAATAAAAAAAAACCTGATGATCTTTGAGGAAGTTTACAGGTAATAAACACAGACAAACCAGACAGTCAGAGCCACTCACTGACTTTAGAAAATCAATTTGGACTATTGTTGTGTATCTGTAAAACAGCTACTGTTTTACAGATACACAACAACTGTTTGACACATTTGATAGAAAAGAAAAATCAAATAAGTCCGCAGGACAGTTTTCCAAAGTTTGATTTTTGATGTTTGTTTTGATGTTCTGAAAACTGCTACTCAGTCTACCTGTGACGGACTTTCAGAGCTATTTTGTCAACAAAATAGACTATCAGGCAGAACATTGTCAGTCCATCCAACACTGTCCAGTAATGTGCGTCTGCAATAACCACTGCTGTTTTTGACCAGTTCGACCTGTTCTCACTGCCTCACCTCATCAAGGTGGTTCAGCAGATGAAACCAACAAACTGTTCTCTGGACATCATTCCCTCTAAAATGCTCAAACAGTCCTTTGATGTAATTGGTCCTTGTGTTTTGTCATTCATTAACAGCTGTCTATCTTCAGGTTATGTGCCATCTGCTTTCAAATACGCTGTGGTCAGGCCTCTTCTAAAAAAATCAGGCCTAGATAATACAGCTCTCTCTAATTTCAGGCCAGTTTCCCATCTGTCATTTTTATCGAAGGTCCTGGAAAAGATTGTTTTTATTCAACTTCAATCTTTTCTAGAGCACAAAACCTGTTTGAAAAATTTCAGTCTGGTTTTCGAGCCCGTCACAGCACTGAATCTGCACTGCTCAAAGTGCAGAATGACATTCTTCTGTCTCTGGATGCAAAAAACCTGCTCTACAGGTGATGTTAGACCTCTCAGCAGCTTTTGACACCGTCGACCATCAGGTACTAATCAACCATTTGTCTGAGCAGGTTGGCCTCCAGGGAGCTGTGCTAGAGTGGTTCAAATCTTACCTGACTGGGAGAACTTTTTCTGTCATGATAGGTGATCTGTCCTCCTCTTCATCAACCCCTCTCACCTCTGGCGTACCACAGGGATCCATTCTGGGGCCAGTCCTCTTCTCTCTTTACATGCTGCCATTAGGATCAATCATTGCACGTCATAATCTGTCTTTTCACATGTATGCAGACGATTTACAAATCTATCTGCCAGTCACTCCCAACCCCTCACTCAGTTCAAACACTCTTGTCAACTGCTTAAATGACATTAAGCACTGGCTCTCTCAAAACTTCCTCCACCTAAACACAGATAAAACTGAATGCATTTTATTTGGTGCACCTGATGACACCAGCAACATCCTTCCCAGTCCCAGTTTTGGTTTTCCCCTCCCCCACTTCAACCCGGTGGTCAGAAATCTTGGAGTGCAGCTTGACTCCAACTTAAAGTTTGATAAACAGATCAGTTCTGTTGTCAAGACCAGCTTTTTCCAGCTCCGTCTACTCTCTAAAGTCAAGTCATTTCTCAGCCGTGGTGATCTTGAGAGCTGAGCAAAAAAAAACATTACTCAACTAGTAGAGAAGATGAATCAAATGAAAGCTCAGGAGATTATCAGAGAGGAACGATTAGCTAAATTGGAACAAAAGTGTGATGACATGGAACAATACATAAGAGGCGAGAATCTGGTAATTTCTGGACTCGAGCTTAAACGCTGGTCATCGGCAGATGTAACTAAAGGCGTTAACACGAGTGAAGGAGGACTACCAGAACAACTGCAGTCTCTGGAGAATCAGGTAGTCACTTTCTTAAATGGCAAAGAAATTAACATTAAACATGATGACATTTCCACCTGTTACACACTGCCCAATAGAGCTAACAAACTTAAACCATCAGTAGTCGTCAGATTCATTGGAAGGAATCAAAGAAACAGGGTAATGATGCAGTCAAAGAAACTCACAAACACTAATGTCTACATGAATGAACACCTAACTAAAAAAAATGCAAACATTGCACATGCAGCAAGGTTGTTGAAAAAGGAAGAAAAAAAAAACTTGGACAAGAAACGGAAACATATGGATCAAAGTACATGAAAATTCTCAAGCTAAAATAATAAAAGATCTGAAAGACTTAGACACATTTTGATGAGCTCAAAAATGACAAATCACCAATCACTATCACATGTTCATACACAAAAATTGACAAAAATGAACAAACAAACAAATACATTAAAACATGACAACAACAAACGAAGACTCAGAATTTAAAATATACAATGTTGAAGATGTGGTTGATGCAAACTTTTATCCTGCTATAAAAGACTGTGAATACTATAATGAAGAACAGTTTAATGACATCAATATAACAAATGGAGATCTCTCTATTATTCACATCAATAGTAGAAGTATAAATGCAAATATATCCAAAATAACAGATTATTTAAAACAGTTAAACAGAACTTTTACATTAATAGCACTGTCAGAGACATGGCTTAATGATGAAAACAAAAATAATGTTCACATCGAAGGATATGAATTATATCATTTAAATAGAAACAATAAAAAAGGTGGTGGAGTAGCTCTATTTGTCAAAAATGAAATAAAATGTAGAATAATTAATGAAATGTCAATAATTGTTGACAATCTTATGGAAATAATAACAATAGAAATATTAAACGAAAATGCTAAAACATATCCATAATAATAATAATGTCTTTGTCTGTCATCTGTGTATGTTTCCCATACACAGACGAAATTCGTCTCTGGATTTAACCCAACCACCACCAGGTGGTGCAGTGAGCAGCCAGAAAGTGCTCGGGGAGCTAGAGAATTAGGTGTGCACTCATAGACACCCCAAGGTGTGTAGTGGCCGGGGCGCGAACCCGCGTCCTTCGGGTCCCAAGTCGAAAGCCCTGCCACCATCTTGGCTCCTAAGTTGTGTACAGTATATCTATCACCAGGATCAAATATAGAAATATTCACCGATAAAATCATACAACTATTGGAAAAGAGTTTAAATAAAAAAGTTTTCTTGTGTGGAGACTTTAATATTGACCTGGGAAATAAAACAGATTCAAATAACATCAGCACATTTCTAAATTCAATGTATAGTTTAAATCTTTATCCGTTAATATCAAAACCAACAAGAATTACAACTCATAGTGCTACGATAATTGACAACATTTTCACAAATATAACAAATGGGGATGTGACAGGTGGTATCTTAACAACTGATTTAAGTGATCATTTACCAGTTTTCACTATCTACAGAAATGATCAAAACATTACAAAAGAAGTTACAATTAAGAAAAAAATAATAAACACATCAAAAAAAGCTATGGATCAATTAAAAAATGATTTACAGAAGCAAAACTGGAAGGACGTGTATATTGATGATGTTAACAGATCATATGATGAATTTATGAATATTTTAGAAGCTCTGTATGAAAAGAATTGTGTGCAAAGAAATCGTAGAAAAAGAAATATTGTTGACCAACCTTGGATGACTAAAGGGTTGAGAAATGCTTGTAAAAAAATTACTTGTATTCATGTTTCTTAAAAACGAGAACACAACAAGCTGAAGAAAAATATAAAAAATATAAAAATAAATTGGTAATGATTATAAGAAAATGCAAGAAAGAATACTATAGTGATTTATTAAACAAGAGCAATGGTGACACTAAAACAACATGGCGAGTAATAAATGATGTTCTAAAAAGTCATAAAGCGAAAACGAACATTGCAAAATATTTTGTGAAAGATGACAAAGAAATACATGATGAGAATGATATCGTAAATTAATTTAATCAATATTTTGTAAATATTGGATCAAGCCTTGCAGCTAAAATACCAAAAGTAGATAATAAGGTGTGTCATTCAATTAAAAGTTGCACCAACAGTATTTTTCTTAATGGAACTAACAAAGAGGAAATTCAAAGTCAAAAGTCAAAGTGAAAGTCAACTTTATTGTCAGAACTGCAATATGTATAGGACATAAACAGGACCGAAATTGCGTTTCTCTCAGTCCCTTGATGCAACAGTAACCATCTAAACACTAAACACTAAAACATTTAATAAACATAAGCATAAAATAGTAAAAGTGTAACACTGTCCTGAGTTTTTTCATAATAGTATAAAAGTATGAAAATTTACACCAACACTGAAACACCAAACACCCCTAAAACACCAAACACCCAATGAACATAAGCATAAAATGAAATAATAAAAGTGTAATACTGTCCTGAGTTTTTGCATAGTAGTATAAAAAGTATAAAAAGTATATCTATAAAATAAACTGAAGGTTCTAGCATTGACATTTGCAAAGAGTGGCACAGCAGCATATAAGTTAATGTACACAGTATATGTATGAGGTATTTGATGTTGGTATATAGGCAAAGTGGCATATGCAGTGAGGCACATAAGGCACATTTGGCATCCTTAGATAAGGCTAGTCAGAGAATACTGTATATGTATCAGCAGTAGTGTAGATAAAAGTAGTGTAAATGTAAACAGTAGTAATAAATGTAAAGCAGTAGTAATAAATGTAAACCGTATTAATAAATGTAAACAGTGAATGTAAACAGTAGTATGACTATAGGCAGTAATGTAATACAAACATTAGTGCAAATATGAGAAGTAGTGCAAACTGAATGAGCACATGACCGAGAGTTTAGTGAATAACCCGTTTGATGACACAGAGTCCAGTGTTAAAAACTTTGTGTTGAGTGGTAATGTGTGAGAAAGTTTTTTGTGTTAAGGCAGTTCAAATGGGAGGGGAGGCAGAGCAGGCAGAGTGTTTAGCATTCTGACTGCCTGATGAACAGAGCTGTCTCTCAGTCTACTGGTACGAGCCTGGAGACTCCTCAGTCTCCTCCCTGATGGCAGCAGTCTAAAGCGGCTGTGTAGTGGGTGTGTGGGATCACCTGCCATGCAGTGGGCTTTCCGAGTGAGGCGTTTGCTGTGTAAGTCCTGCAGTGAGGGCAAGGAGGTGCCGACGATCTTCTCAGCTGCTCTCACGATGCGCTGGAGGCTCTTGCGGCATGATGCAGTACATGCACCAAACCACACCGTGATGCAGCTGGTCAGGACACTTTCTATGGCACCCCTGTAGAAGGTGCACATGATGGGGGTTGAAGCTCCAGCCCTTTTCAGCTTGCGGAGAAAGTAGAGGCGCTGGTGAGCCTTCTTGGCCAGTGCTGCAGTGTTCCTGCTCCAGGACAGGTCCTTCGAGACGTGCACTCCCAGGAACTTGGTGCTGTCCACTCTCTCCACTGCGGTGCTGTTGATGGTCAGAGGGGCATGTTGTGCATCCCTCTTCCTGAAGTCCACGACAATCTCCTTTGTCTTCTCCACGTTGAGAGTGAGATTGTTGTGTCCGCACCACAAGGCCAAGCGGCTCACCTCGTTCCTGTAGTCCGTCTCATCGTTGTTGCTGATGAGACCTACCACTGTTGTGTCGTCCGCAAACTTGATGAAGTGGTTGGAGCTGTACGATGGTGTGCAGTCGTGTGTTAGCAGGGTGAATAGAAGGGGGCTCAGCACACATCCTTGTGGGGCCCCTGTGTTCAATGTGATGGTGCTAGATGTGTTACTCCCGATCCGTACTGTCTGTGGTCTCCCGGTCAGGAAGTCTAGCAGCCAGTTACACATTGAGGTGTTCAGCCCCAGACTGTCCAGTTTATGGATGAGCTGTTGGGGGATGATGGTGTTGAATGCCGAGCTGAAGTCGATGAACAGCATTCTAACATAAGAGTCCTTCGTGTCCAGATGTGTGAGAGCTGTGTGGAGGGCAGAGGAGATGGCATCGTCGGTTGAGCGATTAGGTCGGTATGCAAATTGGAAGGGATCCAGGGAGGCAGGGAGGACAGATGTGATGCTTTTCATGACTAGCCGTTCAAAGCACTTCATCAGGATGGGGGTGAGTGCTACTGGGCGATAGTCATTGAGGCATGCGGGCGTTGCCTTCTTTGGGACAGGGATGATGGTGGTGGCTTTGAAACAGGTGGGGACGATGGCCTGGCTTAGTGAGATGTTAAAGATGTCCGTGAAGACCGCTGCGAGTTCCCCTGCACAGTCCTTCAGCACACGACCAGGTATGTTGTCAGGACCAGAGGCCTTCCGGGCATTAATCTTGATAAATGATCGCCTTACGCTGTCTGAGGACAGCGCCAGCACCTGGCCATCAGGAGAGGGGGGGAGTTTATGTGCAGGTGTGCTGTTACTTGCCTCAAACCGAGCAAAGAACTCATTCAGTTCATTCAGCGTAGAGGTTGAGCTGTCACAGGTCTGGGGGGGGTGGTTTGTAGTTTGTGATGGTCTGTATTCCCTGCCACAGACTGCGTGTATCCTTGCTGTCCTTGAAACGGTGAGCTATTTTCCTGGAATACTGCTCCTTGGCCTTACTGATGCCCAGATCCAGGTTCTTTCTGGCTGCCCTCAGGCCCACCTGATCTCTCGCTTTGAAGGCAGCATTCCTGGCTCTCAGGAGTCTGTAAACCTCAGCTGTTAGCCATGGCTTCTGATTAGCCCGAACAGTGATGGTTTTGAGGTTGGTAACATCATCAATGCACTTGGTGATGTATGAACATACAGTGTCTGAGTACTCCTGGAGACATGTGTTGTTGTTTGTGGTAGCAGCTTCTTTGAACATACCCCAATCTGTGGTGTCAAAACAGTCCTGGAGTGCCTCTGAAGACCCCTCTGGCCACACTCGTATCTGCTTGCGGACTGGTTTTGTGACTTTCACCAGCGGCCTGTATGCTGGCTTTAGCATAACACAGATATGGTCAGAAGCACCAATGTGGGGGAGGGGGAGGGCTCTGTAGGCATTTTTCATGGTGGTGTAAACTTGGTCCAGTGTGTTGTTTCCTCTTGTTGCAAAGTTTATGTTTCTGTATGTTTTTGGAAATACACTCTTTAAATCTGCATGGTTGAAATCACCAGCCGTGATGAGAAAA
This sequence comes from Garcialebias charrua, assembly GCA_038048925.1. Classification (NCBI taxonomy): domain Eukaryota; kingdom Metazoa; phylum Chordata; class Actinopteri; order Cyprinodontiformes; family Rivulidae; genus Garcialebias; species Garcialebias charrua. The sequence continues at coordinate 21,002 of JBBPBX010058066.1, forward strand.
GCATCAGGATGGGCTGTTTGTTGCTCACTGATGTGCAGATATAGTTCATTCAAAGCCTCACTTCTAACTTTGCTGTTGGAGCTTGGAGGAATATATACAGCAACAATCATAACAGCTGTAAACTCCCTCGGTAAATAGAACGGTCTGCATTTAATAGTCATAAACTCCACTAAAGATGAGCAGTGTTTGTAGACCACAGCAGCATCCAGGCACCATGCTTTGTTGATGTAAACACAGAGCCCCCCTCCGCGTGTCTTACCTCCCTCGAGGGTTCGGTCCGCTCTGTAGCATGTTAGCTCCTCTAGCTGAACAGCATGGTCCGGAACGTTGTTGTTGAGCCACGTTTCCGTGAATACAAACACACAACAGTCTCTCACAGTCTTTTGTGTCGTTCGTAGCAGGCGTATATAATCCAGTTTATTGTCCAAGGAGCGCACGTTAGCCAAAACCATGGATGGGATAGCCGGCTTGTGTGGCTAGCTGCTAGCCTAGCTCTGATACCTCCGCGTTTACCCCGCTTCTGTTTCCTGTCACGCCGCTTGTGGCGTTTCCACGGCGGGCGCAATGAAGGGAGGCTCAGGGCTGGCTTACGCTTTCTGTCCAGCCGCTTGTGGCGCTTCCACGGCGGGCGCGATGAAAGGAGGCTCGGGGCTGGCTTCCAGAGCAGGCCGCAGTCACGAAGCTCATGTAGCTTCTCCTCGAGCTCACGTAGCTTCTCCTGGAGTTCACTGTTTATTCCCAAATGAGCGTTTTTTCCGACATCAAGTAGGATCTCACGGCTATACTTGCGTTCTTGAACACGTAAACATGACGAAGACGTGACGGCACATTGCGGCATGCAGGACAAAAAAGACGAAAACACTGTGTTGTCGGGAGAGAGAGAAGCCGCAGCGTTTGCACGCGCCGCCATCTTGGACTCCAAATGGTAAAAAATTTCTCAGACAAGAGATCAAAAGACTAGGTGGACATGGATATGATGTTCGTAAAAGAAATAATGAGTTATGTTATTGAACCGTTTACATATATATGCAATGTATCTTTTTCAACAGGAATATTTCCAGATAACATGAAAGTAGCAAAGGTAATTCCGCTTTTTTAAAAATGGTGATAAATGTGTATTCAATAATTATAGGCCAATATCCTTATTACCACAGTTCTCAAAAATTCTAGAAAAACTATTTGTGACCAGATTGGATCAATTTATTGATAAACAAAATATTTTAA
>JBBPBX010058067.1:6960-22224 GCA_038048925.1 Garcialebias charrua
GTAACTGGATTACAATAATCAGATTATAGGATGTGCAACACTTTTGAAGAGGAAAAAAAAACAGATAAAGCTGAACAGTGAGATTATCAGCTTTAAAAACAGAATATCCTTCTTTATGTGTCAAAGCTGAGCAGAAATAAAGAATATGGAGAAAGTTAAATCTTCTGTGAGGCACTGACTTTGTCTCTATTATGTAATCAACTATTAAGATTTTAAAGGTACTCGTCGAAAAATATAAAATCAAAGAAGAAAAGGTGATCTGAGCTGAGTCAAATATCACATTTTGAACCTTTCCTCCTGTAGTTTACCAGATATATTGATGTGTAAATTAAAATTAAACTCATCAGCTGTGTGGAGCCTTAGATTAAGAATTTTAGGTTAAAATTTACATTTAATCTCAGTTTTTTTTAATTTGTTGTTTTGTCAGAATGAAAACTACAGCCTCTGCTGTGGGAGTGTCAACCCAAACATCCGTGTTTATCTAAGACGAAGCGGCGCCGTGCCAGCCCGGGGACAGTCTAACCCGAGTTAGAGCAAAAATTTACATACGTCCCCTAATCGTCATACATGCGCACCAAAGGCAGATACTACGATTTACATATGTTGCCCAGACGGCGGGCTGCTTGTGCGAGCGTTAAAGGCACAGGAGCAGCCAGTTGTCATCATTTCATCCGCTTTTACGTAACTTGATTTAAGTAGAAGAAAACTAAAAGATCGCTGAGCACATCACACATGAAGGGAGGTAGAAGAGCTCTGCTAACGCCAACAGAACCCTGCTTTGCATGATCCTCGCTGTTTAACACGTAAAGGCCAAGCGGGCCTTGAAAGAACGCATGTCAGAATCAGAACCGCCTTTCTGGGCCACAAACAAGGAATATGACTTTTGTTTCAAGCACTCACGGCATACAGACATCAAGTACAATTCATATAAACTTGGAGGAAAGTGAATAAAGGAATAAAGGAACGGTATACAGGTAGTCCTTGACTTACGATGGTCTTGAGTTATGACGTTTTGCGGTTATGACGCATCTCCTATTAAAAAAAATATTATTTTGAAATTTTATTTTAAAAAGCCGAGTTACGCAGTTTCCGGTTTTACGTATTAAACGTAGCGGCGGAGGAATGCTACACATTACTCTCTAAAAAAGCTAAGTCTGGTCCTATGGACATTCAATAAACAAAACAAAACTGTACTGTGAACCCTGTTTTACGTCGTAAATGGAATAGAGAATATGGAGGAGAGACGGATGAAACAGCTTCACCACAGCATCCCAGTAGGAAATTAACTCTTTTTTCTCTTCATTATGGCTCCCAAATGTATGTTTTTTGATAATTATGTAGGGTACTGTGTTAGGATAGGCTAAGTGCTTGGTAAAATACAGTACTGTACGTATAAGGTGTAGTATGTACTAGGGCTGAACAATTAATTGCATTTGCAATAATATCGCAATATGATAAAATGGGATTTTCTAATCGTGAAGGCTGCAATTTGACTGGTCACGTGACACAAATCTTTATCAACACTTAAAAAACACCACAAAGACATTTACGATGGTTGCATGGCTAGAATGACAACAACCAGTGCTTCAACTTCAAGTAAGCAAAGTATCAGCCGACAGGGATCACTGACCGAACTGTTTGAACTTCAAACAGTAATTTTTTTACATCTAGTGTTTTATATTTATTTATTACCGTAACTGTCATATGAAGTTCAGACAGTAGTTAGGAAGTTCACTTAACATGTTTACTATTATGTTTCTGAAACAAGAAAAAATAGAAATGGTGAAAAGAAAAGGCATAGATTTGTTTGCTTTATTGTAATCTCTGCTTTAAATAAATCTGACATTGTTTATTATAAAACTGATTGATTTATTGCTTCTGTTTGTTGAAAAATACTTGAGAAGATATTAAAAAAATAATTGCGTTTTAAATCGCAATTGCAATTTATAGAAAAAAAAATTGCAATTAGATTATTTTCCAAAATCGTTCAGCCCTAGTATGTACGTATGTTCCGACTTACGTCGAAATTCGGTTTACGACGCCGCGTAGGAACGGATCTCCGTTGTAAGTTGAGGATTACTTGTATACGAAACGTCTTCCTCCTTCATTATATTTAAGTTAAATTTAAAAAGTGTGATTATCATCCAAATGAAATGTTGATTTAATCTTAGGATGGAAAAAGCTTTTAAGAAAGAGTGCAGCATAAAGAACATGTGGATTCCTTTTTAAAAGGAGGATGAGCTGCGAGATGAACTACTAACGGACAGACATGGATGAACTATCCACTCTGTGACGTGACACGACCCACCGGGTGTAAAAACATCGTGCTTGCTGTCTCGTGTGTCCTGTTAGTGCTCAGAGTGTGTTCTGTGCACGACTCTCAGCTACTTCAACACATTTTAGCTCACCGTCCGACTGACGTGTTTCTTTTTGTGTGTCTTGTGATTTGTCTGCTGTGGCTGCCATCTTGACTTGGATCAGGTCCAAAAGTTAAATCTGTTCAGTTTGTTAAACTTCACCCAGTTTTGCGTTCAGTGAGATCAGCGTTTAAATAGGTCTGTCGCGATAAACAATAAATCAATCGCATGATAAATGAAAATTATCAAACTCAGTTTCATTGATCAGCTTTATCATTTCTTTGTGTATCTCTTTCTACTGAAGACACTGGATGACAAAAGGCTCAACTCTGGTGCTCTTCACTGACCGCTCCCTTTCTCTTTTCTCTTTAAAATCTGTTTTAACCGTCCAAAATCGCATTTTTGGATCGTTAAAAGCAGCTAAACTGAGAAGCTAAGCTACGAGTTAAGCTAACATGTCACGTCAAGGAGCCTCCCTCCCATTTTTCTTTAAGAGACACGCTGCTCGCTCCCTCACTATCCATCCTTCAGTTCAAAAAGTCTTACTACACTCAATGCAAATTCACCAACATTTCTTCTTAAAATTGAGCCAAATTTCAAACAATATTATCGTTTATCCCAATAATTTCTGAGATGATTACTCGCCCAGAAAACTTTGTTATCGTGACAGGCCTAAGTTTAAACCAAATCTTTCGGTCTCGAGTCCACACTTAAATCATGTTACAACAAGCAAAACACAGATGTCCCTTGCCGTGGAGGGATTTGAGTAATGAATGTTTGTAGTTATATAGATGAGTTCTTCTGGACTGGAACAGGGAATGAAGTAAACCTATATGTTTTTGGTTCAAGATATTCAAGTGGGTAGGAGCTACTGAGTAGATGAACAGCGATTTTTGTTGTTGTTGTTGTTCTTGCTTGTCCGAGGCAGCGCAGAGTAGGGCTGAACGATTTTGGAAAATAATCTAATTGCAATTTTTTTCTATAAATTGCAATTGCGATTTAAAATGCGATTATTTTTTTAATATCTTCTCAAGTATTTTTCAACAAACAGAAGCAATAAATTAATCTGTTTTATAATAAACAATGTTGATTTATTTAAAGCAGAGATTACAATAAAGCAAATGCCTTTTCTTTTCACCATTTCTATTTTTTCTTGTTTCATAAACATAATAGTACATGTTAAGTGAACTTCCCAACTACTGACTGAACTTCACATGACAGTTAATAAATAGATATAAAAAATTAGATATAAAAAGAATTACTGTTGAAGTTCAAACAGTTCGGTCAGTGATCCCTGTCGGCTGATACTTTGCTACTTGAAGCTGAAGCACTGGTTGTTGTCATTCTAGCCATGCAACCATCGTAAATGTCTTTGTGGTGTTTAAAAAAAAAAAGTGTTGATAAAGATTTGTGTCACGTGACCAGTCAAATTGCAGCCTTCGCGATTAGAAAATCTCATTTTATCATATTGCAATATTATTGCAAATGCAATTAATTGTTCAGCCCTAGCGCAGAGTGATGAATCCTGGTGAGTGGAGGAGCCATTTTTTTCCACACCCATGGGCAAAGCCAATGTTGGCCATAGAGTAATCTTCAGCCACTCCAAGGGCTATGAAGGAACTACAGTTTTAAGCAATAAGGTGGCATGGTGGCACAGTTGGTGGTGCTGCCACCTCTCACCGAGTAGGTTGACAGTTCAAATCCCAGCCCAGAACCTTCCTGGGTGGAGTTTGCATGTTCTCTCCGTGCTGCGTGGGTTTTCTCCGGATACTCCGGTTTCCTCCCACAGACCAAAAACATGCATGTTAGGACCCAATTCAAAGTTACCATTTAGCCTGGGTGTGAGTGAGAGAGTGAATGGTTGCTTGTCTTGTTTGTCTCCATGTGTCCCTGTGATGGACCAGTGACACTGCGACACCCCCGAACTTTAATAAATTTGAGCACAACACATTATTCTAACAAGGTTAAGTCCGGTCATCTGATGGATTCCTGACTCAACCTTAGATTTATGCATGAGGACGCAACACATTATTTTATATATTTATATTTTTACATTCTTTTTTTTTTCTTTCAGTTTTTGGACACCAATGTTGTACATGAAACAGCGTTGACTTTGCGGTTGATGAAACTTGCCGTTGAAGATGCTGTAATCCAGTTAAAAACAAACTATTTGCTGCGCATGTGTCTCACGAAGCAGAGCGGGTACGACAGCAAACAACCGTTTGCGGTTAGATGGAGCAGAGAATACATCATCCCAGGAGAAGGTCAAAAAAATCATCAACAAACACGAGACGTAATTTATATCAAGGATTCACCGAGGGACAGTATTTCATGCACAGTTATCCATGAAGAGATGTTTGTTTCCCTCCGGAGAGCAAACATATGTTCTGTCAGACACCGGCGAAGGCATCAAGTCTGCCAGCCGCAGTGCGCGACTGTGTGCATCAGAAACGGCTCTTTAAAGAGGCCGTGAAACTGCTGCCGTGGTGAGCCATGTCACGCCGTCCAACATCCGCAAAAATCCTCCAAATCCTGACATCCAACAGGACTCTGGGAGAAAAAGGCCAAGCTGGTCTCTTGGTGGATTATTTATGTTCGCAATCTGAGACTAAATTAAAACAAGCAGGAGATTATCAAAACCACAGGTCCGAGTTCCAGATCTGGTCCCAAATAAAGTCTTCTGTTGACCCAAAAGTGTTCTATTTATATGCAGTATATTTTTTTTTATTTGCCAACACTTTCATGGTAATTTATTTTACGCCCACAGCTTTTATAACATTTAAGGTCATCTCCATGTTTCTCTCTGCTGCCGGGCCACAGACGGGCACAGGCCTGAAAAGACAATGCGGGGATGACAGAAACCAGCATGGCCGTCACTAGCCGAGAATTTAAATACACCATGTGGACCGCGCAGAATTTCAATTGAAGGCTACCGTTCCGTATGAACATGATGCAATTAGGAATGCATTAGTATCCAGCAGCAAGGCGATCGACATGCTCTGCCTTGCTGCTCAGCTCTGCAGAATGAGGAGTCCTCTCAGGATTATTACACTCTGCAGATGATTGACATGCACGCAGCAAAGAAGAAAGAGCCTCATCCACAACTCTGTGCTCTGTGTTTCTGCTTACATAGAGGAGCTGTTTGTTTTTCCATTGTGATGAACCCACTGTCTTTTTGTGTGTTTTAAAACACACACACACACATATTCTGCAACCTGCATGTTTTGCATCACTGGTGACATCACAATGCTGCAGCACCAAATGATTTGTGCTGCAGGGACTTGAAGCAAAGAGGCAATAGTTGAGGTGAGTCTTGATTTCATTATTCAGTGGATCAGAAGTCAGGCTGCAGGATTGCCCTCTACAGACAAATACTATTATTTAAAAAAAATACTACTGGATTTTTAAACGCATGAGGCACTAATGAAATCTGCTTTTATTCATGTTTTTTACACAACTTCTAGCATCCTTCAGAGGGCTCTGCACCCCTACTTGCTAAACTTATATAATAATAATAATATAATCATCTGCGTGAAACCTGAAGAAAGATTTCCAGCCTTCTTTTGTTGGTACTTGAAGTCCACTGGACCCGGTTTACGGAAGCTGATATATATATTTTATTTTATTGGCCCAGAGTCTGCTTGCCAACCCCACCGCACCCCATCATGGTGTCACTGAACCTTTCTTTTAAGCATGAACGCCATATTTAATACTTGTACTTATACTGTTCTGTTGGGAGAGTGTATTGATCCAGCTAGGCCCGTCACGATAACTAATTTTGCTGGGTGATTGTCTCAGAATTTATTGCGATAAACAATAATACAGGTATTCCTCAGGTTACGACGGTCTCGAGTTACGACGTTTCGTGGTTACGACGCATCTCCCATTTACTATGAAAAGCCTTATTTTGAGTTACGCAGTTTTACGTCATAAATGTCGTGACGCAGCGGCGGAAAATATTGTACTGTACGCGGTGCAACGGTGGAGGAATACTGTACTGTACTGTGAACGTGGTTTTACGTCGTAAACGGAATAAGGAATATGGCGGATGGACCGAGGACAGCGTCACCAGCATCACTGTAGGCCATTAACTCTTTTTGCTTTTCATTATGGCTCCCAAATGTATGTTTTTTTATAATTATGTAGGGTACACTACTGTGTTAGGATAGGCTAAGTGCTTGGTAATACAGTACTGTCCATGTATATGGTGCAGTATTAGGGGTGTAACGAGATCTCGTTGTACGAGATCTCGCGATATTAAACTCCCGCGATATCTCTCGTTGAGAGGTAACGTTGTCTCGCGAGATGCTAATGCTAGCAGAGCCCCTAGCAAGTCAGCGTCACGGACAGCATGGCTTCGCCGGATGAAGTTGCTATAGAAGACGCCTCTACATTGATGGAGGGTCCCGACGCTGTCCCGAATGTAAAGACACGCGTGTAAACACCGGTGTGACCGGTGTTGCCAGATAGAGTCCCACCCACCCAAAGCAATCTCTACCCGCAAAAGTCAGAAGGAAAATCGCGGTGAACCGCCCAATCTGGCAACACTGGTGAGTGACGGCTGCAGAGTCAGTTTTGGAAAGTCCTGCGTGAATATCTATTTTTTTAAACAAAGTTGAACGTTCTAAGGTCTAAGGAGATTCAATCAGTAAAATGAAGACATCAGTTGGGTTTGTAATACATGTTAAAACAGAATAAAAGCCTTTTTGCGGCATAAAACCGATCTTTGAAGTTTTCTTGAACTAATGTTAAAATCTCGTCTCGTTCTCGCGAGATCTGTGATTTTCTCGTCTCGTCTTGTCTCGTGAGTTTTGTGTATCGTTACACCCCTATGCAGTATGTATGTATTTTCTGACTTACGTCAAAAATTGGTTTACGACGCTGCGTAGGAACGGATCTACGTCGTAAGTCGAAGACTACCTGTATTTAGAACTTTTACAGTAATTAGTAATTATTGTCAAATTTAAGAAGAAATGTTGGTTAATTTGTTTTGAGTGTAGCACCTTTTTTTGACCACTGGATGGCAGTATAAGTCTGTTTGAACCGAAGGATGGATAGTGAGGGAATGAGCAGCGTGTCTCTACGAAAAATATGAGGGAGGCCCCTTGAAGTTACATGGGCTGTCTATCTTTGGTTCTCAAAATGACGTACAATCTGTGTGGTTTAATCTCTTTAGCATAGCATTTTTCACACAAAGCTTTTAATTTAAAAAAAATCAGTAAGCATTTTCTCTGCTTCTTTTTGTAGAGAAAAACAACTTTTTAGATGAAGGCACGGGTTTCAACCATGAATTTCGGAGCTTCGACAAGACGGAGGTTTTTTCCTGAGGTCGGCCTGTTAGCTTAGCTCGTAGCGTAGCTTCTTTTAACGATCCAAAAAAACGCAATTTTGGACGGTTAAAATTGATTTTAAAGAGAAAAGAGCAAGGGAGGGATCAGTGAAGTGCACCGGAATTTAACTTTTTGTCATCCAGTGTCCAGTCGAAAGTGAGAGACACGAAGAAACAATAAAGCCGATGAATGAAAATGAGGTAGATAATTTTCATTTTCATGAGATTGATTTATTATTTATTGTGGCAGGCCTAGCTCTGGCTTCAACTCCTAATATTTATTCAAACGTATTATGGGACTAACCTGTTTAAAAGACTGAATGAAATAAATAAAAATTAAAAATAAATAAAAAAACACCCTGAATATGAACCAGGGATTGTACGTTGATAGCCCTCTGATGTGAAAACAGCAGTTGAAGCAGAAACGGGACCGACCATCTCCAAATGCTGGTTCAGGCACAACTTTTAAGTCCCGCCCTCTCCATGGAAATTAACAGAATGATGCTGTTGGGAAAATAAAATGATAAAATTCACCTCAAATAAAACTTTTCAGGTGTCGGCTGGTGGAGTTTTTACCTTGCTGCCATTTGTTCAAATGTTCATATGTCTAATAGGTTTAGCTCCAATTAGTTATTTCATGTCTGAAAGAAATGTCATGTGACGTGATTGTGTGCGGGGGGGGGGGGAGTAGGCGGGGCTTAAGCCTCCCACAATGTGTGTAGACAGACTCTGGTTCCAATAATACATGACGGCTTCTGTAAAAGTGTTCCTACTGGCTTTGATTACAAACAATGACAGTTGGTTTTAAATTATTTGTCTATGGTACAAACAGATTTCAGACACATGGGGGTGGGGGGGCTGTGACCAATGTCGGCAACTTAGCAACTTTGTAGATACATTTAGCAAGTTTTCCAATACTTCAGCAACTTTTTCTGGTGTTGCTGGAGACTTATGGAAAATAACAGGTGGGCACGTACTGTACTGTTGTTCTCAACAAGCAGTGGGTACTGCTGTGTCCATCCCTCGTCCCAAAGCACTGACAGGTGGCCCAGTCCAGGCCCAGCAGTCCCCCCCACAGCTGCAGTCGGAGCAGGAGTTGTTCCCTTCATTTCCTACTCTACAAATTAATCGGTCATAAGCGAAGTCTCGACTTGCTGAACCCCACGAAAGCTTACAGTTAGGGTTGGACGTACACGTAAAATTTTCTTAAATTCAATCCATCCATTCACTCTCTCACCTAGGGAGAAGTTAGAGTTACCAGTCAGTCTAACATGCATGTTTTTGGTCTGTGGGAGGAAACTGGAGTACCTGGAGAAAACCCACGCATGCATAGAGAGAACATGCAAACTCCACCCAGAAAGGTCCCCGGCTGGGATTTGAACCAGTGACCTCCTTGCTGAGAGGCAACAGCTCTACTGAGCCACCGTCCCTCCCCCTAAATTCAATCACTGTAAAAAAAAAAATTAAAAAAAAATCATTCATTTCTGTCAGTTTACGTTTGCCAGTATCAAACCTGGTTGAAGGAGGTAGATTAGAAAGAATTTCGCAATATATAATAAATAGTTCTGAATATATTTAGGACGTTTTTAATCACTTTAGTCTTGCCCACAAAGTTATTCCTCTCTGGCAATCATGTAAATTAGGTGATGAAGTCATTTAATCCCTTTTAAGATGGCCAACAGCTGCTCTCCTTGCTAAAAAGTGACACCAGTGGATGTGACACCCATCTGAAGGAGTTTACCTTCCTTATTAACTCCACTCCCTGCTTTATCAAGTCAGGCTCTGATGCACCTGCTGTCTGCTCCGTCTCCTTCTCTGCCTTCAACCCCCTTGTTTTTATTTTTTTATTTTTTTACAGACAGCATTTGCACCCCAGCAGGCTCGAACCTGTGCATATTCAATGGCTTTTGACCGTGCAGAAAGGGGAGGGATAACATTTCTATTCATGCCCTGCACACCTCGGACCTGTTTACGCAGCCGTGGTGCCTAATGAGACATTATTTATAGTCCTGTGTGACAACAACGGCCTCGCCGTTGGACTGATAATGAGTCACTGGGATATTGATGGATGCTTGTCTATATTGGTATTCACCAAGGAACCGGCAACACTTCAGCAGGTTGCTGTGGACACCAGCGTCGCCTGTTAAATGACCCAATAATAATAATAATAATAATGATAACGGCAACAGTGCTTCGTAGAGATCTGAGTTTTTAAAACCGCGAGGAAAAGGAAGGCCAGGGCCGAACGCAGGAGTAATGAGGACGGAATTAGCGTGATCGGATGAAAACGTGGGAATAAATGTGGGAGGAAGTGGGTGTGGGTGTCAAAAGGTTCGGGTTGGGTGAAGGGGGGGTAGGGGGGGGAGCGAACACACAATCGATGATCAGTGGAGTAGCATTAGCATTGTTCACACATCCCCAACCTAAACCCTACACCCCCCACCACCACCACCACCACCTCTCCTCTCGCGGCCCTTCTTTCTTGCTGCGGCGTTGCCATGGCGACCGAGAAATGTGGGAATACCTGTCCTTCAGAGAGAGACAAACAGAGTTGAAGTAAAATGCTAATCAAAGGGCTTAGCCAACCTTGAGGGAGTGCATATCGCCCGCTTTCTTCGACTGACATCATCTGAAACGATGAGTCGCAGCTGCTCTGGTCAAAGCGTGTGAATAACTATGAACGTGACCCGCACCGTTACATTCAAAATATGTGCTGTGACTGACTCTTAGCTTCTACCACATCTGGTTTTAGCTTCACATCTGGAAAACCCACAGAGTTGTGTTAGCTAATGGTAATTGGCAGTCATCTTGAATCAGGGTGCTTCCAGTTGTAGATGTGCTACATCCCAATGATGCAGTCCTGCAATGGTTCCAAAACTTTTTCTGTTGGACCCACCTTTGATTTACAGTATAAGGAAATTTACACACACAAACACACACACACACACACACACACACACACAATTTCCAACCAAACACATACATTTCGTTTTCAAACTCCACTGCAGTTTATTTCATACACCAACTTTTTTTTATCAGTTAAACTAATAGAAGTAAACTATAATAAATTACAGGTTTCAATATGAACCACAACCTCTTAATAAAAATACCTTTACCGTGTTTTTTTGTTAAGTTTAGTTTTTCTTTTTTTTTACTAGATGACAACAACATATCTATCAAAAAATATATTTTTTAATGCCGATCCATGCAAAATGGGATTAAAAACAGAAACAACTCCCTGAGAGGAAAAAAAATATTAAAGGTTTGTTGAGCAACAATGACATTTAATTCTCATTTTCAATACTTCTAACAGCCTGGTCCAAGACACCTCCCTTTGTAAGAAAATAAGATACAAAACACGGTAAAATCCATAATAAAATCCATAAAAAAATAAAATAAAATAGGCGCGAAATTAAGCTAGCGGTAGCATATGTGACACACAAGCTAGCATTAGCTTACTATACATTCAAATATTACAATTTCGGCTCAAACAGGCCAAGTAAAGTTCAGTGTTTAAAGAAACAACATTCCCAACAATTACATATACTGTAGTCTACAACCTAGAAACATGAACCAAGAAAGAATACGGCACATCTTACCTCCAACAACTACATCTACCAGTTGCGCCATCTCCGAATGTGCCAGGTGGAATCACGTGACTACGCTGCTTAGGCTGCGTTCAAGTGCAGTAGGACATACAGAACCTACTCAAACAGGTACTGTACTAATATAAAAAAAACTGATTTGCTTAACAAATCTTTACCAGTTTGGTGGAATTCGAAGCTTTACTTAGAGTAATATTATTAACCTTTTACACTAGTAGTGGTGGCCAAGCATTATTTTTTGTCATTCAGTCATATTGCCCCTACAATGGCTTGGGCCCCGCAGTTTGGGAACCACTGAGCCTTACAAAAAGTTTCATTAAAATCTGTAAAGTAGATTATAAGGTATTTTGCCAACAGTCAGGGTCAACGTACATCCATAGTGAACTCCATTGTTTAGAGAAAGACTTTTGAACAGTGTGTTAGGACGATGCTTAACTACCACAACACTGAATTTGACCTCACTGAATGAATTATGGCCCTTTTGTGTTTTCTAAGGTCGGTTGGCTGTGGCAGCTGTCTTGGACTGTATTGACACAAAGTTTTTTGATAAATACCCATTGAGATCAAGCTTTTACGCATAGGGGGGCTAAGCAAGACGTTTGCAACATGTGCCATAGTGACATATGTTACAAATCAAAATGGGCAACAATGTGGACAATTTAAACGTTCATAAAAAATGCAGAACATTGGAGCAAAAAAAAAAAAAAAAGAAAGAAAACACTGGCACCAATCAATATTGGTTATATTGAAGAAAGGAGAAATTCAGACTGGAGGTGATCCCACGCAGTTGGATGCTGAATGCTTGTTCCCCTCTTTCTGTCTGAACACAGGAAACAACTGAATGGAAAATGTTGGAGCGTAGAACAGAGCAGCCGTTTGTAAGAGTCAACTTAAGTAAGGAGAGGCTTCTAAACCTAAATCTTTCAGTAAATTTACCTTCGTAGGCCAGTCAGCTTTGGTGTAGAGCTCACAGTGATGCTTGAGGCGGCTACAGTTGCTTCCAAACCCTCTGTGGTACGGAAACAATGCTAAACAGTGCTAGATGTCCAAAATCCAATAATAGTTTTCTAAGTTTCATTAAACGCCTTCAAGTGATCCATGAGATACAGGTGGTCCCCGACTTACGACGGCCTCGACTTACGACGTTCCGGACTTACGAACGCGCTTACGAACATTACAGTTGTACGGTAAATACAGCACTGGTATATGTTTTTAGATGAAAGTATGTTAGCTAACCGTTTGTAAATAAAGTTCTGTGCATGTTTATGAACAAGTATGTACGCTTGTTCAGTCTCATGTTGATAAACGGGTGTGCGGCGCAGCGTTAGCATACATTTTCCGACTTACGACCAAAAATCCTGACTTACGAACGCCACATGTAATGCGTTCCGACTTACGAATTTTCGGGTTACGAACGGTGCGTAGGAACGGAACTCGTTTGTAAGTCGGGGACTTTTCATTCATTCAACCTTTATTTAGTCAGGTAAATCTTATTGAGCCTCGAGGGCTCATTTACGAAAGCGACCTGCTACAAACTAAAGAATGATGAACTATGAATGAATGATGGACTACCTGTGACCTATGAATGATGGACTACCTGTATTTTGCTGACAGACACGGTTGACTCCAATAATTAATGGGGAAATTTTAAAAACAGATCTTGTGCAATTGGTTAGAGCTCAGCGTATGTGTTGTGAATTACTCTCAGCGACTACTACATAAATATTTAGCTAGTTATCTATGGACCAAGTTCTACTCATTTCTGTGTTTGCTACAGTTGTTTTGCTGAGTCGCTCATCTTAAATGAGGCGGACTCGAAGTTATTCCATCTAGCTACATCCAATGAGTAACTTTTGACACTGTCCATTGGTTAATGAGATATTGTGCTAACAGGCTAACAAACGATCGTGCATGGCTGGCGATAAAGACAGACGGGGCATCAAGAAGAGTGGAACGATGGAGGGCGGGGTTTGAAAGAAGATGCAGGATGAGCAGCAGACATCGTTTCGATCCATGAGGAAGGAGCAGCGCCGTGACCTTCCTCGCTCGTGCGAACTCGTAAACAAACGTCTGTCGTCAAAGCTCCCGTCTGTCAGTTCCCCGGAACGGTGGCGAGTCTTCTCGGAGAGTTTCCGCGTGCGCACTGTTTACGTTGATCAGCAACAAGTCGAGCTCGCGTGGGTTCACCCGCCATCTGTTGTCGGAGGCCGCGGTTGCTATGGCAACCCATCCGGACTGAAATAGCAGCCTCGGTGCCATGTTTCCCCACCGCCACCACCTTGTTTACCTGGAATTTTCCCCTTGACACTCTCGCCTGACTGGAACGCAGAGAAGTGTCCTCCATGTTTCTAACCCTCCTCTCCTCCCAACGCCAACCGTACCCACGCCACCCCTTTTCTCCCCCTTCTCTCCCACATTGCTCTCACCTTCCTGCCAACCTGCTGTGGAGATCCTCCTCAAATTCATTTTATTGGCAGCTAGCATTTCCATGGAAACATCTCGATGCCATGGCAACTATTTCAACCGAGCCAAACGTGCACCCGTCCCCTCACTTGTCTTTTTCTCTTCCTCGTGCTATTTTTACCCTCACCCTCCTCTCCACTTCAGTATTACCTGTTCTCTCATGTGTACAGTACGAGTGATGAGTGTGTGTTTATGTGTGTGACGCTTTGATGGTTTAAGCCGTGACCGTTTGAGCCGATTGTCTTCGTCACATGTGTCAGTTCCATCCTGTCCTTGTGGACACTCTGCAAGAAACTAACGTGATTACAGGACTGCTGCCCAAACCGCCGCTCCTCCTCCACCACTTATCTCCAGCTTGTCCTCTTAAAGGGATAGTCTGGTCATGTTATAAGTGATGTCCTGTTAAATAGTACTTCATCTGATGTGACATCAGTCATAGAGGTCAGAGTGTGCAGATAGGGCAGAAGTCTTTGTCCAGGCTAGGCTAACAGCTAGCCAAATTTCATGCTTGAAAACAATAATTCTTAACTACACGCCATCATCAAAGAACACATGGGCTAATTTTAAATCTACACGTTCAAATAAAACCAAGCAAGGTCCAGACAAAGAGCTTGTTAGCAAAATTCCAGATTATACATGTTTAATTTCTGCTTTAGTAACAGCCATGTTAAGGCTCGGATATAGTCGCGCTTTGGTCCACAAGCTGGAGCGCGCGGGCAGCGCACGCACTGTGCCTTGCGGCTTCATGCGTTTATAGTGTAGCACGGCAGCGCATGGCAAAGTGCTGTTCTTTTACTGACCAGCAGGTGGCAGTACCCTCTAAAACCTGTGCATATGTTGCAAGAAAGGGTGTAGAAGAAGAAATCTACCGTAGAAGAAGAACTGTTTGAAATCACACAACAAAAACAAATGGCTTTCCGCTCGCTTGGGGAATTTAATACATTTATATCAAATAAAAAACATTCCTCCATGCGTCGCGACGCCGTTTCCACGACCACAGCGGCGCAGACAGCTGCAGGCTCTGGCGTGAAGGCTGTCTGTGAGGTCCCTACCCGACCTGTCAATCAATTCGGCGCGCGCGCTAGGCTTGCGGAGCTTCAAAATCTGGGAGGTGCACGACCACGCGCGAAACCAACGCGCTGGCCAAAGCGCGGGGGCGGGGACTATGCGATTGCGTCACTTTTCGCGCGCGCACCCTCGCGCCCTATGCGACGCGTCAACTATATCCTAGGCTTCAGTTTTCTTCAACAATCAGCTAGTTTTCTTTCTGGCCCATACGTCTCTGAGGACTGCCAGCTCGTCTCCGCTGAAGGAAACAGAGTGTTAGTGCGGGCCAGATGTGGAAATCACTGCAAATTGTAGAAAAGCTGCCCTGCCAATCAGACTTGTCCAATTCAAAGATGGTCCGAGCATACACAGCACACTGGTTGACAGAAAACAAACTTCAAATAACCAAAATATGAAATAATCTAGAGTTGGACACAATACAGAGAAGAAGAAAAAAAAATAG
>JBBPBX010058069.1:0-22223 GCA_038048925.1 Garcialebias charrua
TCCTCCAAGAGCGATGACCACTCCTCCCAGAGCGATGACCACTCCTCCCAGAGCGATGACCACTCCTCCCAGAGCGATGACCACTCCTCCCAGAGCGATGACCACTCCTCCCAGAGCGATGACCACTCCTCCCAGAGCGATGACCACTCCTCCCAGAGCGATGACCACTCCTCCCAGAGCGATGACCACTCCTCCCAGAGCGATGACCACTCCTCCCAGAGCGATGACCACTCCTCCCAGAGCGATGACCACTCCTCCCAGAGCGATGACCACTCCTCCCAGAGCGATGACCACTCCTCCCAGAGCGATGACCACTCCTCCCAGAGCGATGACCACTCCTCCCAGAGCGATGACCACTCCTCCCAGAGCGATGACCACTCCTCCCAGAGCGATGACCACTCCTCCAAGAGCGATGACCACTCCTCCCAGAGCGATGACCACTCCTCCCAGAGCGATGACCACTCCTCCCAGAGCGATGACCACTCCTCCCAGAGCGATGACCACTCCTCCCAGAGCGATGACCACTCCTCCCAGAGCGATGACCACTCCTCCCAGAGCGATGACCACTCCTCCCAGAGCGATGACCACTCCTCCCAGAGCGATGACCACTCCTCCCAGAGCGATGACCACTCCTCCCAGAGCGATGACCACTCCTCCCAGAGCGATGACCACTCCTCCCAGAGCGATGACCACTCCTCCCAGAGCGATGACCACTCCTCCCAGAGCGATGACCACTCCTCCCAGAGCGATGACCACTCCTCCCAGAGCGATGACCACTCCTCCCAGAGCGATGACCACTCCTCCCAGAGCGATGACCACTCCTCCCAGAGCGATGACCACTCCTCCCAGAGCGATGACCACTCCTCCCAGAGCGATGACCACTCCTCCCAGAGCGATGACCACTCCTCCCAGAGCGATGACCACTCCTCCCAGAGCGATGACCACTCCTCCCAGAGCGATGACCACTCCTCCCAGAGCGATGACCACTCCTCCCAGAGCGATGACCACTCCTCCCAGAGCGATGACCACTCCTCCCAGAGCGATGACCACTCCTCCCAGAGCGATGACCACTCCTCCCAGAGCGATGACCACTCCTCCCAGAGCGATGACCACTCCTCCCAGAGCGATGACCACTCCTCCCAGAGCGATGACCACTCCTCCCAGAGCGATGACCACTCCTCCCAGAGCGATGACCACTCCTCCCAGAGCGATGACCACTCCTCCCAGAGCGATGACCACTCCTCCCAGAGCGATGACCACTCCTCCCAGAGCGATGACCACTCCTCCCAGAGCGATGACCACTCCTCCCAGAGCGATGACCACTCCTCCCAGAGCGATGACCACTCCTCCCAGAGCGATGACCACTCCTCCCAGAGCGATGACCACTCCTCCCAGAGCGATGACCACTCCTCCCAGAGCGATGACCACTCCTCCCAGAGCGATGACCACTCCTCCCAGAGCGATGACCACTCCTCCCAGAGCGATGACCACTCCTCCCAGAGCGATGACCACTCCTCCCAGAGCGATGACCACTCCTCCCAGAGCGATGACCACTCCTCCCAGAGCGATGACCACTCCTCCCAGAGCGATGACCACTCCTCCCAGAGCGATGACCACTCCTCCCAGAGCGATGACCACTCCTCCCAGAGCGATGACCACTCCTCCCAGAGCGATGACCACTCCTCCCAGAGCGATGACCACTCCTCCCAGAGCGATGACCACTCCTCCCAGAGCGATGACCACTCCTCCCAGAGCGATGACCACTCCTCCCAGAGCGATGACCACTCCTCCCAGAGCGATGACCACTCCTCCCAGAGCGATGACCACTCCTCCCAGAGCGATGACCACTCCTCCCAGAGCGATGACCACTCCTCCCAGAGCGATGACCACTCCTCCCAGAGCGATGACCACTCCTCCCAGAGCGATGACCACTCCTCCCAGAGCGATGACCACTCCTCCCAGAGCGATGACCACTCCTCCCAGAGCGATGACCACTCCTCCCAGAGCGATGACCACTCCTCCCAGAGCGATGACCACTCCTCCCAGAGCGATGACCACTCCTCCCAGAGCGATGACCACTCCTCCCAGAGCGATGACCACTCCTCCCAGAGCGATGACCACTCCTCCCAGAGCGATGACCACTCCTCCCAGAGCGATGACCACTCCTCCCAGAGCGATGACCACTCCTCCCAGAGCGATGACCACTCCTCCCAGAGCGATGACCACTCCTCCCAGAGCGATGACCACTCCTCCCAGAGCGATGACCACTCCTCCCAGAGCGATGACCACTCCTCCCAGAGCGATGACCACTCCTCCCAGAGCGATGACCACTCCTCCCAGAGCGATGACCACTCCTCCCAGAGCGATGACCACTCCTCCCAGAGCGATGACCACTCCTCCCAGAGCGATGACCACTCCTCCCAGAGCGATGACCACTCCTCCCAGAGCGATGACCACTCCTCCCAGAGCGATGACCACTCCTCCCAGAGCGATGACCACTCCTCCCAGAGCGATGACCACTCCTCCCAGAGCGATGACCACTCCTCCCAGAGCGATGACCACTCCTCCCAGAGCGATGACCACTCCTCCCAGAGCGATGACCACTCCTCCCAGAGCGATGACCACTCCTCCCAGAGCGATGACCACTCCTCCCAGAGCGATGACCACTCCTCCCAGAGCGATGACCACTCCTCCCAGAGCGATGACCACTCCTCCCAGAGCGATGACCACTCCTCCCAGAGCGATGACCACTCCTCCCAGAGCGATGACCACTCCTCCCAGAGCGATGACCACTCCTCCCAGAGCGATGACCACTCCTCCCAGAGCGATGACCACTCCTCCCAGAGCGATGACCACTCCTCCCAGAGCGATGACCACTCCTCCCAGAGCGATGACCACTCCTCCCAGAGCGATGACCACTCCTCCCAGAGCGATGACCACTCCTCCCAGAGCGATGACCACTCCTCCCAGAGCGATGACCACTCCTCCCAGAGCGATGACCACTCCTCCCAGAGCGATGACCACTCCTCCCAGAGCGATGACCACTCCTCCCAGAGCGATGACCACTCCTCCCAGAGCGATGACCACTCCTCCCAGAGCGATGACCACTCCTCCCAGAGCGATGACCACTCCTCCCAGAGCGATGACCACTCCTCCCAGAGCGATGACCACTCCTCCCAGAGCGATGACCACTCCTCCCAGAGCGATGACCACTCCTCCCAGAGCGATGACCACTCCTCCCAGAGCGATGACCACTCCTCCCAGAGCGATGACCACTCCTCCCAGAGCGATGACCACTCCTCCCAGAGCAATGACCACTCCTCCCAGAGCGATGACCACTCCTCCTAGCTGCCCGTCAAGCTCCTCGTCACTGCAGACAGCTGGCTGCAGGTGCCGGGGGACGATCCCGGTCCTTCTGCTGTCACGAGCTGTGTTTCCAGCCAGTTCCAGGATCTCAGTGGTCAGGCACTTGAGCACAGCCGGCAGGGAGATGGGAATGCATCCATGGAGCCTCTTTTTTTAACTGATTTGCGATTTGGGGCTTTAGCTTAGATATTATTTGCACTTTTGAGATGTTAATCAGCTGCTCCCTGTTGCAAAAAAACACCTTGTTGTCATGGTTACACATCATAACAAATGTCCAAAAGTAAAAAAAAAAGTTTCTGTAAAACAAACAAACTAACAAAACTAAACAAAAAAACAGAAGAAACTGGTCCAGATGAAATTATTTAAACTTTTTTGTTTTTATTACCTGGATGATTGAACTTACAGACCTTTTTTTCTGAAGGTACCGGCGCTACTCCAACATGCAGCCACCCTGAGCGCAACTAATATTAGCATATTATTGCTAATATGCTAATAATTTATTGGTACGCCCTCACAAACATGCCCTTTTTACCAATAAAAAACATTATTTAAATGAAAGTGATGCTTTTTCATAAAAATATAACATATAAATCAATAATTTTAGCTAGTGATAGATTTTAATACTAGAAAATAACTTTCAATTATTTAAAAATCACTAGTATAAATCCATTGTCTGCAGAAGTATTTTTATTGTAGAGTTTCTATCATATGTTCTAAATTAATTATAGAATACAGAATAAAAATACAGTGGTTTTATTTTTAAGATCAAAATTGTGAAATATGGCAGAAACAGAGGGATGAATCTCAATAAAATGAAAAAATTGAGCCTAACAGTTGAAAAAAGGAGACTTTTCCCTGCAGTAATATATTAATTCATACTTCCTCGTGTTGTCTTTTTCACTGACCTGGACGTCTTTTCCTCTCCCAACACCTGAAAGTGTTTTCAGATCACTTTAGTAAATATCAGGAGACCCAAAGAGCGGTGGGTTGTACGGCAGCAGCTCAGAGAAAACACACCTTTAATAAAGCGGCATGAATAAATCCCAATTCTTCACACACTTTTACATCACTTTAGACAAATAGTAAAAAGAAGTTTCCATTTGATTGAATTTCTTTGTTTGTGTTACTGAGGCAGAGGTGTCATATTCATTGTGGATTATTGCTTTTACACCTCAGTGATTATGTGGCATCAAGTCTAAATAAACTGCAGCTGCTGGTTAGAGTTGCAGTAATATTTATCTTTACTAGATATTAGACGAGTGAGTTGTGTATTGTTTTTGATGCACGGGGCTTGCAAGCAATAACTCTCAGTGATATGAACTCCTCGTTGGTCGTTATTGCATTTCTTCACAGCAACAAAGACACAAAGTGTCACCCCTGATTTTACTTATATTTTATCACACCTGTGGAAGAAGTTACCAAAATAACCCCAAGCAAACATATTAAACATATAGAGCAACCATAAACTTCTATGTAACTAATGTGTTGCTTATTTAATGCCCATTTGTTGCATTTATGATGAAGCTGGGAACAAAAGTTGTGCTTTATAATTTGGTTTGTTTTGCTAAAACACCTAAATCGTTGAATGCAGGGGCTGTTACAGTGGGTGGCATAAAGTAACTGCTGCCGTTAAAACAAGTCGTACGCCGACAGATTTAAACAGCGAATGTTTGTACCGGTAGTTTTTCTGGACTGGAACTGAACAGGGAGTAAATCTGAATGTTTTTGTTGCAAGATGTTCAAGTGGGCAGGAGTTACACTGAGTAGAAGAATAGAGGCAGTTTTTATTTAATGGTTGTACCAGGCAGAGCAGAGTGAAAGCAATTTTACCCACGGGTGCAATGGTGGAGCAATGGGGTGACCACTGGTGGCCAAGGCCACCAGATTAATCTTCGGCCACCCCAATTGTTTTTTAGGAAACTATACATTTAAGCTGTGTAAAAACTAGAAGACATATATGGTAAATAGTAAATGGAGCTTATTTATATAGCGCTTTCCAGCCCCCTATGAGGGGCCCAAAGCGCTTTACAATACCAGCCATCCACCCATTCATACACACATTCATACACCAGTAGCGGCAGACTGCCATGCAAGGCGCCATCCAGTCCTACCGGGAGCAACTTGGGGTTAAGTGTCTTGCCCAGGGACACAACGACACATGGTGTGGGGAACCGGGATTCAAACCTCCAACCTTCCGATCGGGGGACGACTGCCATTACCACTACGCCACGGCCGTCCCACTTCTACATATATACCCTGATGCTGCTCAATAATCCAGGTAGAAAAATCTAAAAAAGCTAAGTCTGGTCCTCTGGACATTCAGACTCAATGTAACCAGGACCAGACTTAGCTTTTTTAGATAGAAGACATATAGTTTTCCCTTGATTATCCCGGGGGTTACGTTCCAGACACCACCGCGATAGGTGAGATCTGATGATTTAATTAATTCTGACATGGAAAATATTGAACACTAATGAGTGAGGGTGAAACGTTTCTACTAAAAAGAAACTGTCCAGATGACCTGATTGAGAATTATCGGATTGAACACTAATATTTTCAGCCTCTAGAGGGCGACAGAGTAATATGGCAAGCCAAGTGGCTCATTAATAGGTAAAAGTGGCTATTAATGAGACACCTGGCTTGCCATACAAGCCATCTTCATCTCGCTCCGGAACTCCTGGAACAAACATCAAATCAGCTGCATTTAGCTGCGCCGCCCAGGCAAAAAGCAGCTGATTTGTCCATCAAAGTGCATTTATTAAGGGAAAGTTAAATTGAGACACAACTTTGCTATAATTTTGAGCAAACAAATAATTGTTTTAAGTGTTACTCTAGTTAGATTCTTGTTAAAGTTGCTCCCGCGGTCACCATTTGACAGCCATTCGATTATTTGCACAACACCGGCCCACATTTCTGGGTTGTCAGCGGTGACTTGTAACAAACACGACGCGTCAGCAGAGACGCATAATAGATGCTATTTATGCGGAAAAGCAACATATTTGGTTCCCCCCCACACTTTATTAGACATATTTGGACTGATGCAACCTATACGGCAGAATGTATGGTATATATATTTTAAGGCTTTAGAAACCCTTTCCACAATCTTGCAATGTTCTAAACTCAAATGTACGTCAAAAAAGGTTAAATCATGTCACCTGGACCAGTTTCTTTAAGGGAGAAACGTTTCGTCTTCCATTTGGAAGACTTCATCTGTCTGTGGCCTGATGTCAGGTCCAGTCAGGCTGCAGACTGATGAAGTCTTCCGGATGGAAGACGAAATGTTTCTCCCTTAAAGAAACTGGTCCAGATGACATGATTTAACCTTTTTGTTGTTGTCTACCTAGATTATTGAGCCTACAAACCTTTTTCTTAAACCTACGTAATTTTAGCAACATACATATATGTACTACCGGTACTGCAAAATTTTTACTCACCGGCTCTGCAGACCTGTTCCGATTGGGCTCGGTTCTCTGAAGCGACAAAGCTCGCCACCCCGTCCAGGTTGATGTGCATGTGGATAATTGAGCTTCAGGATTATTTGCCACTTTCCTGCCAGTTCTGTGAGCTTCATAGATAGCGTCAATTTGTGTTGCAAAAGTTTACCTCCATTTCGGCAGAAAAAAGCTGCTGGAAGCACTGTTGGCTTCTGGGTAGTGTAGTTTGTTTTTGAGTGGCGTTACAGTGTAGGCTTATTGAAAGAAAACTACAAAACGGCGGCACCTGTCCGAAGTATTTATTTGTTTTTGTTAACTTTTTATCTCGTACTGTCCCAATCACGTGAGTAATATTAAAATTTACAATCATCGAAAAACTGCGAAAGAGCGAGTCTAAAAAGTAGCGAGGGACTACTGTGTATATTTGTGGCCATCTTGGATTTTAATGTGGCAACATATGGTGACCTTTCTTTTGCCAAGCTGCAGCCACACACTATAAAACACGATATAGTTATCTTGCTAGCTATGTTCTGCACATTTGATGGGACTGTTAGCTCACAATAGAGCACTAGTTTATTGTTAATATATTTTGCTGTTCAGTCACATAACTGGTGTTAGGAGATCCTGTCTTTAGTAATAGATGAGTTCAAATTTAGTCAAGTTCAAATGTTTGAAAAGGAGAGCAAAATGAAGCTTTTGGATATTTTTATTATTATTATTATTTTATTAATCATACAATGCGTACCTCCTGTACACATTGTTTTGAAAATTGTATTCAATGTCAATGAAAAGCAAACGTTTTGGGAAAAATAAGGTTTTAAAATAATAAAAAAGCTATATATTCCTTTTGCATCTCTAAGAAAAAAATCTGCCTTTGAACACTATTCACCCCTCTGAAGACCGAGAGAGGACAAACATGTCAGCGACTCAAGGTGCCAGACAGTCCCTCGCCACCGCCGTGTATTCTGGGTAATATTCTCTCCTCATTAAGATGCAAGCCTGTAGATTAAATCAAATAAAGTATTATGTGTGTGTATCTGTATACCACGATAGATAGATAGATAGATAGATAGATAGATAGATAGATAGATAGATAAAATGTTATCTTTTTTAATGTCTTCTTTGCTTTTAAAATATTTTCATTTTCAGATAAAAGTCTATGTTAAATGTTTCACGTGATTGACATAAAATCTTGTCTTGAATTCCACTTCACAACTTTGTCACATTTCAGTGTTTTAACACATTTATTTGATTATATGTGAATGCAATCTAACATTATTCTGTAATAAACATATTTTAACAAATTATCTTTTTTTTCCCATCTTGCTATTGGCGAAGGCGGACACTTTTCCCTCCTGCTCCTTCCCTGCTCTGCTCTTTATCCTGTGAACCTTTGTATGTTTTTATCTCACCAGTACAGTATATTGCTTTTTCTTTATTTTTTTATACCTCCCCGTTCCTCATGTTTTCCCTTTTCCTTATCAAAATGAAAAGGGCAGCGCTTCACATGAGGCTGCAGCCTCAGGTATTCCCGGCGTCTACCATGTTTTCTTTGGACGGCTGTACTGAAATGTAATTTTGTTGTGCTGGTGAAGATTCTCAGTCGTCCAGGACATGATGAAATCAAAAAAGGCGTTCAATACAGGATCAACTGGACTTTATTTGTTGCAGAAAACGTTTCGACTTCTGTCCAGAAGTCTTTTTCAATTCTGAATGGAAGCTGTGAGAACGAGAAGTTTTATACAGGCTTACAAGTCACGCACCAACATATGAAATTGGAAACTGAAATAACACCACAAATTAACTAACATGCCCATTCTATTTAAATTGACAAAACGACACATCCCAGCTTAACAAAGGGGGGTTTGTAACACATACATGTAAATTGAAAGATCACACCTTAAACAGTAGGAGGTTCCCTTGAGGTCTCTGTTAGAAGACACAAAACTGTATGTAAATTGACAAACAACACCTCCCAAACAACAACAGAGGCTACTCAGAGAACTTTGTTAGTCTAATTTACAGACAAGGCATCCCTGCTCCCATCCGGTGTAAAACGTTTCGGAATGAAATCCAAAACTGAGTTATAGGTCTTAGAAAGCTGAAATCTCAGACCTCCTCCTCTGTTAAGAGAAGGTTTTTCTCTCTTAACATACAAAGCTTCCTTTACCCCCCTCTCAAACCATCTGTGTTCTCGGTCCAAAATTTGAACATTCTTAATTTTGTTGTGCTTCTGTGCAATAATAATAAAGGATTTATTCTGAGTCTGATTCATAATTACTGACAATATGAATCTGCATGTGTCATGTTGAACCCTGGTTGCAGTCAGGACTCAAGAACTCGAGACTAAAATAAGGAATATTTATGAATAGTTTTTAAAAAGGGCTGATGTATCAGCAAAACATACACAAATGATGAGAAGACATGGAGGGAGACAGGAGCAAGACACCGTACAGGACAATCCAAGGACAGAAACAACAAGGAGACGCAGAATATATATGGACATTAACGAGGGGATAATCACAAACACCTGGGGAAGGACAACAGGTGACAGAGGCAGGAGCTGGACTACATGAGGAGGAGACACAGGGGAAACTGGAACCCCAGGACGGACAGACTCAGTTCAAAAAAATAACCACAAGTACACACAAACATCACAGATCCTCACAGCACGACTTTAATTAGGTTGAAATAGTAATTTTCAATTTAGAGCTGAATGTAATAAAATGAGCTGAAATAAAGAAGGTTAGTTGGACGTTAAAAGTTAACCAGGTAACAGTTTTTATTGTAAAACCAACAAAAAGCAAACTGATACAACAGTTTTGTGGGAATAACTTGTGTAAAGAACTATATTTTAACTTTTACAGCAAAAAGATGAAGTGGAGCAAAAAAAATTTGTTTCAAAAAAGTCATGATCTGATGAACAGATTAAAGATTTAATAAAACTTTTAAAAGTTATTCATTTAGATCTACGATTGATTAATTTTTTGGAGTCTGCCCACCAGTTGTTGGACTTCTTGTGAAATTCTGGAAATCTTCTCGTGACCTCCTCAGCTGTCATCCTTGCCCTCTGACCACTCGCCAACCAGTGACTACTTCCCACTCTGGACAGCCATTGCTCTCACAGGATTATTGGAACCAGTGATTCTCCAACATCACGCACTGACCAGTAAAAACCAGAAGACAGTTTAATTAAAACCATCTCTTCTGAGCTCAGCAATGACCCTTCTCCTTGCTCTCCAGGGTTCTGATAACTTCCTGTGATTTATTCACTGTAAATCAAAGCACCGAACTTGCCTTCCTGTGTCATGTTGTTCATTCAGTCCTTGTGACAGGTACCGTATTTTTCGGACTATAGGTCGCACCTGAATATAGGTCGCATTGTCCAATCATTGCCCACAAATTGGAAAAAAACATAAACAGGTTGCACCGGAATATAGGTTGCACCTACGTCACCGCAGACGTAACGCGTCATCTACCGCTGACGTGATGCGTCACCGCTGAGTCAACCCGGAAATGTGGACCGAGTGTTTAGCTTTGTTGCAAATGTCTGCCAGAGGAGAACAGCAAGGCTTTTAAGAAGATTAACACGGTAAAAACAATTATTTGTTTGCTAAAAATTGTAGCTGGCATTATAGCACAAGGGTTAGTGGTTTATTAGTCGAGTGGTTTATTAGCTATTTGCTAAAATAAACACGGAAATAAAACGGAAGCTAAAAGCTAACACGAGACGATTCCGTCTAAAACAACAAATAAAAAATCGAATTTGATCTCAAATGTTTCATCCAGGGCAACAGTTTGTAAAGTATAGCCATATAATTACACTCTGTGAGCAGAAAAAATATCCACTGAGTGGTTTCTGAGCTATTTATGAGGTCAGAGGATCAGGTACTCTTAATAGTTCCAGAAACTCGCCTTAAGCGCAGGGGTGACAGGGCGTTCTCTGTAGCAGGACCAAGACTCTGGAACGAGTTACCGCTGCTCATCAAACAGGCCCCCTCCCTCTCGGTTTTCAAATCCCGGTTAAAAACTCACTACTACTCCATCGCTTTCAATGCCAGCTGATTTGTATTGGATCGTTTTATTTATGATCTGCAATGTTTTTATGTTTTTCGTGTTGTACTTCATTGTCTGTGTTGCCTGTTGCGTGTTTGTTTGTCCAGCACTTTAGTGTGGACTTGTTCCTGTTTAAAGTGCTTTATAAATAAAAATGGTATGGTATGGTATTTATAACGTACCGTAGGTATCTGTTTAGGAAGCTAACGCTAATAAAATATCTTTTTTTTTTTTTATCTCAAACATCTCATAAAGCTAGTCACTTGTAAATGTCCATACAGTGATTACATTCTGTAAGTTTTAGAAAAATCCGACGAGTGGTTCTTGACTTATCTTGCAAACAAACAGCTAACAAACACAGAGCTAACAGTAGTTACCTCCAGACCAGGAGGCCGGGCAGCGACAAAGAGTCAGTCCGAGCAGAGGAGGCTTTTTTTTGGACACATGAGCTGGAAACGGTCAGTGGACTCTCTGGGAGTGTCCCCCCCCCCTAGTGGACAAAAGTGGTACTGCACCATTTTCTGCCAAAATGAAAAACGGTCACATCTGAACCAAAAATTGGTCTAAAAATATGAGAAAAAAATCCATAAATAGGTCTCACCTCTCTATAGGTCGCAGGGCATGAAAAAAAAAGATAGAAAGCCGTGACCTATAGTTCGAAAAATATGGTAATAGCTGACAATGCTAACTTACACTCTGAGTGCTAATTGATTGTGTAAGAGCTGACACTGTCTCACACAACTAACCTTAGAAATTAAAAAAAAGTTACAACTCAGTCTCGTGTGCAGAAAGCTGGTGTGGTAGTAGCTGAGAGTCAAACCTCAACACCCACTCCAAGCACCAACGCTTCATGTAAACTCTTGCATTATATGAACCATTTGATTATTTTCAAGGTCTGACCAAACCCATTTATCAACATGAGATGGGCTTAGTCCAAACCTCCAGCATGAAGGGCAGATATTTACTGATGTTTTCACTTATACTGATGACATGTTTACCTGTATATAATGTGCATATTAAAATTTTGTAAAAAATATGGTTTTAATCCCAGTCCACGTGTTTATGTCCTTCTGAACTGTTTCCAGCTGTCCTTCAGGGTTGATATGATTGTGGTAAAAATGTATTTGTCCATTTGCTGCTGGCACAGAAAAGGTCTTATTTAGCCAATGTGGATGTGCTGTGAGTGCTCTGCTCTTCACATGTCTGCACTCTAAAATGTCAAACTCACGGGTGTTAATGTATTCAAACGCCTCCAGAACCTGACGCTCTGCCCACTTCTGTCAGGGCAACATGTTCGTACTGGATCCTGAACAAGGTCTGGTTCCTGAACTTAGAAACAGACTTTATTTAAGCAGAGAGCAGTCCTTAAAGGAACGCATACCGCCCAGTTAAAGAACTTGTTGTAAAAATTCATTATTATCATACAATCCGCCGTACACGTCACACAGCCATATAAGTCACATCAGTCCAAATGTCTAAAAAGTGGGAGAAAAAAAAACATTAAAAAGTCACTTCACCATATAAGTCGCATCTATTATGTGTCACTGCTGACAACCCAGAAACATGGGCCGGTGCTGTGCCAAAAATTGATTGGCTCCCAAATGGTGGCCATAGTAGTGTGCACGGGAGGACTTTAACAAGAATTTAACAAGAATAACACTTAAACACAATTATTTGTTTGCTTGATATTATAGTAAAGATGTCTCTCAGTTTAACTTTTACTTAATAAATGCATTTTAATGGTCAAATCAACTGCATTTCACCGGGGCGGTGTGGTGAAATGCAGTTGATTTGACATTTGCTCCAGGAGTTCTGGAGTGAGATGAAGGTAGCTTGTATGGCAAGTCAAGCGTCCAATTCATAGCCACTTTTAACTCTTAATTTTTTTTTTCATTTAAAGACCGTGTAAAGTGAATTTCAATATTTTCTTCAATAAACATTATAAATGTCATAATTGTAATCTTGTAAATGAGTAAAAAGTCTCAAAATTGTAGCTCAATTAATTTTGGAGTTATAGAGCAAACTGTGTATAAAGATATTTCTGTTTCAGGATTTTTTAGGCGTGTTTTAAATGTGACCGCGTTTCGTCACGCGGTCTTCTTAAGTATAGCCCCACCCCCTGCAGCTCCAGCCGTATAAATTCGCCTCGGTGGAGCCGTTCACTCGCGAATCGCAGATAGCATCAGATAGCAATAGCATAGATATTTTGTTCATTGTTAGCTAGCTAATCAATTATGCCTCGTTCGTGCACCTTCCCTGGATGTCACAATGGTCAGGGCACCCGTACAAATCATAACATGTTTTTATACCGCGTGGTTTTATACAGAGTATCTGTAATGCCTGGATAGGTCAATGGATAAAGCGCTTGCCTTCCGTCCCAAACTCCACGGGTTCAATTCCCGCATGGTACAACTCTTTTTTTTTTTAAATTCATTCCAGATTAAAAACACACAAGAAAACTATTTACAAAAACAGCGTAACTCTTGGAAAAAGTAGCTGCTGTTACAGAATTCAGATAAAAACAGAGCAGGTTTACTGGATCTCTGCTGCCTGCCTCTCCACACAGTCAGCTCAGGGGGCAGGACACGAGCGCAGCTGCGCTGAAACCACGCCCACGCACTGACACGCCCCCACCGTTTCAGACCAAGGGAAAATTATGTTTATTCATGATTTTTTAGACTTAATTTTATAAGGAAAACAATGTTTTTAATCAGTCAGATTTATATGGGTGATTAATAACACATATTTATGCCGTGTGACAAAATAAAAACACACATTTAATTTCACTTTACACGGTCTTTAACCTTTATTTATACAGGTTGTTACATTGAGCCACGATAACTCATTTTCAAGAGAGACTAGTTAGGGAGCAGATGGTGAGGGTTAAGGGCCTTGCTCAAGGGCCCAGAGTGGGTTGAATGAGGGTGGAGGCAGGTGTGGGTGTTTCACCTTTTCCACTCACATTTTTTGATGTTGCCGGTACCGGGGCTTGAACCGGCGATCTTCCAATCACAGGTCCACCGTCTCTAACCACTGCGCCACCACTCCCCCTGAGTGTTTAATGAGACACTTGGCTTGCCATACTAGTCGTGGGCCCTTTAGTGGCTGAAAATTGTAGTGTTCAATATTTTCCATGTCAGAATGAATGAAATCGTCAGATCTAAACCAAAAAAAATTGGTTATAAATATGGGAAAAAAATGTAAATGAGTCACTTCGCTGTATAAGTTGCAGGAAATATAAATTTATGCAAAAAAGTGTGACTTAGAAGGTGAAAAGTACAGTACTTAAAAAGAATCACACACGAAGACAGGAGATTTTAACCCAGTTTACTTGCACGGGTTCACACAGACTTACACAGATGTTTCATTGAAGCCTGGGTCGAGAAGATCTGCCACGGGCATGTCCAGGAAGTGTTTTTATACATGCTTATATATACTGCACTAAAACCATAGATATACGGTAGGATCTGATGTCGTATATTTTTTTCATTTGAGGCAGCTAGCCAAAGTAAAAGCCATCCTTCCTAGACAGCACTTTGAAACAGCAATCCATGCATTTGTGACCACACAGCTGGATTACTGTAATTCATTTTATGTTGGTATTAGTGATCTGTGTACTTCCCAGCTTCAGAGGGTTCAAAATGCAGCTGCACGACTCTTAACAGTAATTCACTTTATGTTGGTATTAGTGATCTGTGTACTTCCCAGCTTCAGAGGGTTCAAAATGCAGCTGCACGACTCTTAACAGTAATTCACTTTATGTTGGTATTAGTGATCTGTGTACTTCCCAGCTTCAGAGGGTTCAAAATGCAGCTGCACGACTCTTAACAGGTACACGAAAATTTGACCACATTTCCCCTGTTTTGGCATCTTTGCACTGGTTACCGGTGCGCTACAGGATTCATTTTAAAATACTTTTATTTACTTTTAAAGCTCTAAATGGCCATGCCCCTCCATACCTGTCAGAGCTGCTGCATTACTACACACCCTCTCGTTCGCTCAGGTCAGCTGACCAGTTGCTTCTGAGGGTACCGAGGACAAAGCGCAAGCTTAGAGGGGACCGTGCTTTCTCTGTGGTAGCTCCTAAGCTCTGGAATGACCTCCCATTAGACATAAGACAGGCCTCTTCACTTGCTGTTTTTAAGTCTCTTCTTAAAACCCATCTTTTTTCTTTGGCTTTTGATACAATCTGAGATGTTTTAACTTTGTTTTATTGTTTTATTGTATTCATAATTTATTATTTTAGTACTGTTTTTAGTCCCTTCCATTTTATGATTGTATTGTATTTTGTGATTGTGTGTACAGCACTTTGGTCCTGTTGGGTGCATAAAGTGCTCTATAAATAAAGTTGGTATGGTATGGTATGGTATATCTCTGTATCCTTCACATATACTTATACTTATATTTCGCTTATATACATGCTTACGGTAACTCTTTTAGTCAGTCTGTTAACAAAATATCTCATGAAACAACAGACCGATTTGAATGAAGCCTTCTGAAAGCAACCACTGGGTGTACGTCAACCCGATTCAAGATGGCCACAATAACTAATCAAAATTAGTCAACGCAAAAATAGCTTAAACTTGGTCAATTTTACAAAGATTGAGCTAAATACAGACATGGTAGTGCCTGAGAGTCATCATCAACACATGCTCTGAGGGTAATATCTCAGGGTATTTCATAAAATCTATCGTAACATTATTAAGCTTTGTCTAAAAACAGCTACGACTCCATCAGTTCTCAACAGAAGATAAAACTTTGGCTTAAAAGAAGATGGGTGATAATCATTTCTTTAAGAAATGCTAGGCCATTTTCTAATATTCAAAAGGGTTCAAGCTAAGTAGAACCTAAAATATGGAGGTTTTAATATTTGTCTTTGTAAGGATTTCAGTCTGTTTATTTTTCCTCACTAACCACCATCAGTTACAGGGCGAGTTGTGAGAGGACGTTCTGGGGCGGCGCTGGGCTGTCAGAACCTGAAGCAGCTGATCACAGTCCAACCGACTTACGGCTGAGCTGCGTCAGGGTTCTTCGTTGAACATGTAAATGTCCAACAGTGATATTAGCATACAACCGCCTGAGCATGTTTGCACAACACATTTTCTTCTTGTGTTTTGTTCCAGGAGACGTCTCATCGTGACGTCTTGTACGCTCTCTCGTCCTGTGGCAGCATCTCCCACCTCAACCCTGGAGTTACCTCTCTGCTCTTAATGTTGACCTCCTCCTTCCATCGCCTCACCTGATCTTAGTTCGGAATTTGGGAATTCCTACCTGCGGACACCACTCCTCAAAACACTAATCTACGGAAGAGCATTGCATTCACCAAAAAAAAAAAAAAAAATTGACTCATGATCTCATACTTATGAGATCCTGATCTCATAATTATGAGATATTATCTGAGATATCTCATATTTATGAGATAATATCCAATAATTATGAGCTAATATCTCATAATTATGAGATATTATCTCATATTATCTCATAATTCTGAGATATTATCTCATAATTATGAGATATTATCTCATAATTACGATATAATATCTCAGAATTATGAGATATTATAAAAGTACGGAAGAGCATTGTAAAGAAGAGCATTGCATTCACCAAATAAATAAAAAATTGACTCATGATCTCATAATTATGAGATATTATCTCATAATGAGATAATATCTCATAATTATGAGATATTATCTCATAATTACGATATAATATCTCATAATTATGAGATATTATAAAAGTACAGAAGAGCATTGCATTCAACAAATAAATAAAAAATTGACTCATGATCTCATAATTATGAGATATTATCTCATAATAAGATAATATCTCATAATTATGAGATATTATCTTATAATTATGAGATATCATATCATAATTACGCGATAATATCTCATACTTATGTTATGAGACTTTATAAGATGTCATGATTATGAGATAATATCTCATAATTCTGAGATCATGAGTCATTTATTTATTTATTTGGTGAATGGTGAATTTATTTGGTGAATGCAATGCTCTTCCGTACTTTTGTCCCCTTAATCGTAAAATAGTTTATATTTAATATATCCTTCCTGTGACCCTGGGTATAAAATAAACATGACAGCCTTTTTCAGTGACACATGGCTTCCTAATGATTCTGTAAACCTTGGTCCTGTTTCTTATACATGTCAGAATTGTTTCCACAGTCTTCTGAGAATCAGCCAAAGTGTGTCAGCTCTGGTCAAACACTGTATTTTTACCATCAGTGGACCCGTATCTCCCCGAGACCGACTGCAGTGCAGCAACAGCCTTTCTGGTCTCGAACTGGCTTGTAGGAGACGGCATGGAAGGAGTCCAGCAATCAAACGCTGAAAACCTCCTCAGAGCTCTGATTCCAGCTCTGATTGCCTGTTGACATTTTTATTTAGCTGCTACCCCTTACGAAACAAAAATATATTGGAATATATTGTAAAATATATTGGAATATATTGTAAAATATATTCCAATATATTATAATATATATATTATATATTATAATATATTCCAATATATTATAATTCCAATATATTATACAATATATTCCATTATATAGAAATGTTATGATATATTTTCAAATATACACAAAGACATGTACACAATATATGTGAATATATATATTGTGTATATATGGATACACACTGTTAAAAGTGACACCCTCATTTAGTTATCTTCACTTACTACTTCTCTTTAACACAAAGAGCTCTTACAAGTTTTGAATTTTGAACTCAGCGTTCTGAGTCTTAAGATGTAGAACTTATAGCTATCCATTGGTTTGAAATTTGTCATATTTGTATGTGTTGATTGAACTTGATTCTGTAAGTCATCAGTTTTTTTCTTTTTTTTCTTTCATTTCAAATTTGTATTAATTTGAAAAAAAAAAATACAACACAAAACCATATAACAAAGTATGTCTATACAACACATAAATAAAATGAAGGGTAGCAGTAAGAAGAAAAAAAAAATCTTATTTTATCTGCCCCCTCTTACAATCAATCAAATCAAACAACAGTCATATTTAAGTGATTTAACAAAAAAGAAAAAAAGAAAAAAAATCACTTAACTATCGAACCATAAAGCAACATATATACAGTAATGGTGTAACCCTGTGGTTTGAGTTCATTTCAAGTTAGTAGTGAATGAATGAATAATCAATCAATCAATCACCTTTATTTTGAATGAATAAGTAAATGGTGTTTAACCTTTGTGTTTATGGAACATGCAAACATACTGTGTTTGGAGTTTAATGTACGTTCAATACTGTTTGTATTAATAACTGTTTGTAAAAAAAAAAGCGATGTAACTATAATGGCTAATAGTTTGGGATTTTATTTTGGTGATTGGGGAGGAGGACGTACTTCCGGGCGCGGGAGGGGCTTCCGGGCGCGAGAGAGGACGGAGTGACGAGGAGGAAGAAGACGAAAAAAGAGCGCGAACGTGGGCGCCATTATTTTCCATTGAAAAACGGGCCTGTCTTCGTGGAGGAACACTTCACTGAACTGTTGTCCGTGCCGTTGAGGGGGTAGACAAAGACTCCCGCCGAGCTGTGGATGTCGAAGCTGCGAGGGTGATCAACCCCGTGGAGAACAGTTCATTATGTCGCTAGCTCAGTGGCTATCGCTAGCGCGACTCGTCGGGCGGCTTGCCAGCAGAGAGAGGACCGTGGCACGGATTCTTCCACCCTGCGGAGGACATCGGACAGAAGCAGACGGACTGAGGCGAGACTGACCTCCGGGAGACGGATGTATTCAGGTGAGCGGGGACATGGTTGAAGGGGAATATTAGCGCGAGTGCATCAGGCCTGCAACGACCAGAACTATATTTTTAATTAGCAGCCGGCTAATTTCCTTTTTTAGTTGTTGTTTTTTAG
Source organism: Garcialebias charrua (assembly GCA_038048925.1). NCBI lineage: Eukaryota > Metazoa > Chordata > Actinopteri > Cyprinodontiformes > Rivulidae > Garcialebias > Garcialebias charrua. Next base: position 18,742 of record JBBPBX010058069.1, read on the forward strand.
TTTCCTTTTTTTATTTAAGGGGTTAAAGCGTATCATTTTATCCAATTGTAAAGTGAAAAGACTGATCTGTTGTTTCCAAATTGTTTATTAAATTGTTCATGTTTTTTAAAGCATATGTTTATTCTACCGTGTTATACTTGTTGTTTAATTAAGGGATATAGATTCAGAGTTTACAGGTAGATATACCAAGTGACTTGGTATCTCTACCTGCATGTTGACTAGTTTGGAATTTGAGATTTGGTAACCAACTGATTCAAAGAACTCAGGTTAGCCACCCTCATTAATGCCAAGGACATTTATATTTTTGCAATAGTCCAGTTTTGATCATTCTCTTAAATGTAATCATCGTTTTTGCATTTTTTACTTCAGTCTCCAAACCATTCCACAATCCAATTCCTTGAATTGAGGTTGACCGACTCTTCAAACGGGTTCTATATTTTGGTTTAACAAATGTTTCAATTCCCTTGAGATTATAACAGCTCTACCGTTTAACAAAATGTGTTTGGATATTTTCAGGCAATTCATTTTTATGAGCTCTATACATAACTAATAAAATATTATGATCCACCAAGTCATGAAACTTCAATAATTTCAGTTGATTAAATAATGTGTTAGAAGTGTGACAAAAATGTTTTCCAGTGATTATTCTAACAGCTCTTTTTTAAAACAAGCAGAGGAAAAAAGGCGGGGAAAGTAAAACTTGAAGTTATTCAATGTGTTGACTAGTTTGGAATTTGAGATTTGATTCAACTTTGGTTTATAAGTCAACATTTAAAAAAAAAAAAGAGGGGAAAAAAGGCAGGAGTGGGAAACAAGATGTACCGTATAGAAAAAAACATTTCTTGTGACTTTAAATTTAGAATGTTTTCTTTAACTTGTACATGTCTGTCTTCATTTCTACAGCCAGACACCTGCAGCAATGTCCCCCTCAGCCTCCTGCACTCCATCACACTGACTCCAGCCACATCTGGAAGACACCTGACCTGATCTGACATGCTCCATCGTCTTTTCTGCATCATTTGGATAACAGTAAGCACAATATTTTTTTGTCTGTTGTTTCATTTTTTTATTTTTTATTAATGTTAACTTGCACATGTCTTGTCTTCATTTCTACAGCCAGACACCTGCAGCAATGTCCCCCTCAGCCTCCTGCACTCCATCACACTGACTCCAGCCACATCTGGAAGACACCTGATCTGACATGCTCCATCGTCTTTTCTGCATCATTTGGATAACAGTAAGCACATTTTTTTGTCTGTTGTTTCATTTCTTTATTTTTTATTAATGTTAACCTGCACATGTCTTGTCTTCATTTCTACAGCCAGACACCTGCAGCAATGTCCCCCTCAGCCTCCTGCACACCATCACACTGACTCCAGCCACATCTGGAAGACACATGACCTGATCTGACATGCTCCATCGTCTTTTCTGCATCATTAGGATAACAGTAAGCACAATATTTTTTTGTCTGTTGTTTCATTTTTTTATTTTTTTATTAATGTTAACTTGCACATGTCTTGTCTTCATTTCTACAGCCAGACCTGCAGTGATGTCCCCCCAGCCTCCTGCACTCCATCACACTGACTCCAACCACAACTGGAAGACAACTCCAGTACAACCTCCTAGCTCTTCTCAATGTGGTAACAGTAAGATAATCAACCATGATGCATGTGTTATTAATTTTAGGAAATAACTTCAAAAGTCATGTCTTCATGTCTACAAAGACATGAGAAATTCACATCGCATAATGCAATCATCACACTGACTCCACACATCTGGAAGACACCTGACTGACCAACAGACTCCAGAGCTTACTGATATTCGAACACTGGTGCTCAGAGGACTTCCTGTTATCCTTGGTGACATGAACCCCACAGACCTACAAACCAGCCTTTGTAAGTAATTTTATTATCTCAAAGATGACCTAAAGGAACAATGTAAGGTGCTGAAAATATAATAAAAATGTGTACACTGAAATGAACATAGATTTTTCAAAGTGTCTAAAAATACAAATTGCTGTGACCATGTCCACAAAAATACACTGCTTATTTTCTTACACTGATCCTCCTGCTGCTTCTCTAAATTGGGGAAAATTCTGTCCACCATCTACATGCTGACCACTTAGGCAACCCCACTTTGAAAAATCCAAACTATCCCTTTAATTTTCATTTACCCGTATGTCTTATGCTATGCTGTGTTGAGTTCATGTCATGAACTGTTATGCTTATGTTTTATGCTATGCTGTTTCATGAGGGAGTGGTGGAGCAGAGGTTAGAGTATATGGGCCAGTGATCAGAAAGTCACCAGTTCAACTCCCAGGACTAACGACGTCAAAATGTGGGTGGAAAAGGTGAAACATCCACACCAGCCTCAACCTTCATTTGCCCCACCAGATAATGACCAGATAATGTATGTGGCCGTTCTGTAAAATTCTGTGCCAATGAGCTGAGTTCCATTTTTCAGTATATTTATAATAAGTCTCTGGAAACACAACATGTTCCCATCATCTGGAAAGATGCTGTAGTGGTTCCTGTCCCTAAATCCAACCATCCGAAAACTGTTGGTGATTTTAGACCAGTAGCTTTGACCTCAGTTCTGATGAAAATCTTTGAAAGATTAATCAGAGGTGAGATTCTAAAGCAGACTGAACATCTTTTAGATCCCATGCAGTTTGCTTACAGGCCTCATAGAGGCGTAGAGGACGCAACACTCACCCTGCTTAATATGCTTTTTAAACACTTAGATTTAAATGCGACCCATGTCAGACTTTTATTTGTAGATTTTTCCTCAGCTTTTGATACAATCCAACCTCACATATTAACTGAACGGCTTGTTGAACAGTTTCCTCTGAGTAACAATTTGATGGGCTGGATCTTGGATTTTTTAAGTAACAGGACACAGAGAGTAAGGGTGAATAATTGTCTCTCTGAATCTAAGTCCTCTTCCACCGGGTCACCCCAGGGATGTGTACTGTCACCCCTGCTTTTTATTCTATACACCAACATGTGTCGGAGCAGACATGAGAGCAGGTACATTATAAAGTATGCAGATGATTCTGTTATTGTCAGTCTGCTTAAAGGAAATGAAAGTAGCCATGGGCAGGTGACTGATGATTTTGTTCAATGGTGCGATGACTCTTTCCTCAAACTAAACACAGATAAGACAAAAGACATGATCATTGATTTTAGGAAGAAACCTCACCAGCACGGAGTCACTTTAATTAAAGGTCAAGCAATTGAGACAGTGCAGTCTTACAAATACCTCGGGACAATCATAGACGATAAATTAAACTTTGAAACCAATTTTGACAAGGTGTGCAAAAAGGCCCACCAGCGCCTTTATTGTCTAAGGAAACTCAACCATTTTAATATTGACCGAACCATAATGACCATGTTTTACCGTGCTTTTATTGAATCTGTTTTATCCTTTTCTTTGGTGTCATGGTTTGGTCACACTACACTGAGAGGAAAGAATTCCCTTCA
>JBBPBX010058070.1:0-19506 GCA_038048925.1 Garcialebias charrua
AAGAAACTGGTCTAGATGAAATGGTTCAACCTTTTTTTTTTGTCATCTACCTGGATGATTGAGCCTACCAACCATATTTCTGAGTCAAAGCTTTGTCCCAGTTGTCACACACTCATCTATTAAACAGCTATAACTGTACAAAAGAAACGTCTCAAAAATAAAATAGTTCTTTCCTACATAACAAAACCAAAAACACAGCTGTGCACTTAAAATTTTACAGCAAAGAGAAAACATACAGAACAAACTGAAAGGCTGACTCGCTCTTTAAAGTCTGATTCTGATGAATAATGCATCTTTAGGTCTGACACCCAGTCATTTTCACACCTTTCAGGAATTCCATCCATGTCACCGAAGTGGCTCCGCTGTGGCTCAAACAAAAACCCCAACAAACCCCAACTGTGAGGTTTTGATGGGTCAATTTGCATAAGCAAAGCTGAGCCTCAGCTTTATAATTCAAACCCCCGCACTCTGTTCTTTGAATTGAGAAAGCTCCTCTCGCATGAGAACCTAAACGACTTCTGTTACAACTTTGTTTGTTTTAAATGGCGAAAACGATTCGTAGTGCTTGAACCTTTTGTCGAGACTTGTTTTCGGCACAGAAAACGTTTTACTGCTGCTCATCTGACAATTTAAATCCAAACCATCTCCAAATAACTTGAGTCATTAACCGTGTTAGTCATTAACCGTGTTTCCATCCATTTTCATTTCAAATTTTGAGCTTATTTTTTGAAATCTCGCAAATATATAAATACAAATTAATGCGGATCAGAAGTGTTTCCATCTACTGGCTTGTAGCGCATCTACCAAGCCACGCACAGCGTCATTACGTCAGACGTCAGCGTCATTACGTCAGCACTGCGCATGTCTACAGTAAACAGGAAGTAGCGGTTGAAAACAGAACCCGGCCACACATCTCGTCAAAATGGAGAGAATATTTCAGGTATGTGTTGCTATCGGGCAAGTTGTATTTATTCTGTCATGCCAACTAGTTTTAGCGATGTTACATGTTGTCCGGAGCGGAAACAGCTGAACGTCACGTGACGTGAATGTTCGCTACGGCAGAACTGAGTCGGCAAATCTGTTTCCATCTGTCGTTTTGCGCATCTGCTCATTTTCGAAGATCCCAAAAACCACCTCAAGCGAGCGTATAAACTTTTTGGCGAATTTGAGGAAGCAACTTCGCATTTTGCCGTTTCCATTAAGCTTTTCTGCTGCGATATTTCAAAATGCGCATCTAGAAACCTTGATGGAAACACGGCTACTGTCTTTCTGCTCACCAGCTTTCCCGTGTTTTCATCAACCCCCTCGTGCTGCTGTTCAGCATACTTGTTTTTGTTTTTATGATATTAGTGCTTAGCATATTTTTTGTTGATGTTTTTCTAAGTTCATATCTTAGATCTTTACTGTTTTTCTTTTACTTTTTTTGCTGGATGTAACTGGGACTCTGAGTACACAATCTCATTCACCAAATGTACCACACATGTTGCGAATGACAAAGAAAGAAACTCTGACTCTTTGTGACTAATTGTGGATGATAATATATCGATATAGTCTCATCTTATACGTGTAGAAAATTATCTTTATATATTTTTTTTAAATAGTGAAATATCGTCCAGCCCTACATCGACACAATCTGCTCATGACAACTGCACAAGGCTGTGTGCAACTGAGACCAAAGCTTCTGCCACAACATTCAGTTTTACATGACCGGCTCAGACGCTCAAATTATACAAGAAAAGGCAAGTTTTCCATAAACTGGCGGCCATGTTGAACAAGGACCACCATCTTGGATTTTCAGATAAATACCACGACTTTATGAAAATGTAGGTATTGAAGGATAAATCACTGTTATACACGTTAGTATGATTAAACCTATATTATTCACATGATCAAACCTATAGTAGAAGTGTTTCTATTCACAAATGTGTCTCATGTAACCACAAAGGGTTTTACATGTTCAGGTGTGCCAGCATTAATCTCACGGACCAAGCTGATGGACCAGGCCTCGACCCACGAGCCACCTCTTTGAAGCAAACCAGAGCTGCACATAACACATTCCAGGGGGGGAGGGCACACATGCAGCAAAAACATCTTTGGTGTACCACACACATCAGAAATCATGCTCAATACACAGGCTCACACTTAGTTACGTAGAGAATTGACTGAAAGTAAGGTGGAACTGACCTTAACTAAAGAAAACCTTTTTAAAGAAAGGGAAAGGTGGGTGGATGTTGTGGCAAAGCAGTCTCATCTTCCTGAACAAAGCATGTCCAGACGCCCACGAGCGTGGGACACTGATTTATGTGGACGATGTCCTTTTGAGGCAGCCAACACTGGACTCACATTTGGCTGAGATCGACCACGTTCTGAATCAGCTAACAACTGCTGGTGCTAAAATATCACTGTCGAAATGCCAGTGGTGCAGAACCAAGGTGGATTACGTTGGCCTACTTGTAGGTCCAGACGGAGTACAACCACAACTGACTCGCACCCAAGGCCTTGACAATCTCAAAGTCCCCACCAATCTCAAAGAACTACAAAGTTTTCTTGGCGTGTGTAACTACTCGAACCAGTTCATAGAGAACTATGCAGACCTTGCAAAGCCACTGACTGAACTCCTAAAGAAAGACGTTCCATTTGTCTGGACTGACAAACAGCAGCAGGCAATGGACGCTCTTATAAACAGGATTAAGTCAGCCCCATGTTTAGTCTACCCAGACTACAACAAAGAGTTTTACTTGGAAGTGGGCTTCTCAGCTCATTGCATAAGTGCAGGTCTGTACCAAATACACGACAGAGACAAACGTGTGGTAGCCTACGCCAGCAAGACGATGGCAGGCCCCGAGTTGAGATTCTCAGACTGTGAGAAAGCTCTACTGACCACAGTGTGGGCAGTAAAACATTTCTCCAGCTACATTGGTGGACAGAAAATCATTGTGGAAACACAACACCAGCCAGTGACATTCCTGAACAGCCAACGCATCAGAGATGGTGTGGTAACAAACTCACGTGTTGCAACGTGGCTCATGGCGCTTCAAAGTTTTAACCTAGACATACGTTATGGTCAAAACAAGAAGTCACATCTGGGGACAGACTTGGCACTCTGCCAAAAGTGTACACAAGATGTACCAGCGACCCAGCCGTTGGCTGAGGTAAAAACCCCAGTAACTGAAGACCCGAATCACCACTTCTTTGATGACAATATCTGCAAAGATATGACAACATTGTACGTGGATGGATCTTCATTCCTCCGCGACAAAATCTGTAGGGCAGGTGTTGGAGGGGTCCTCCTCCAAGACCAAGAACAGATTACCTTCAGCTACAAATTAGGCTCTCAGACTTCTCAGTACGCTGAGATTGCAGGAATCCTAATAGCTCTCCAGATGGTAGTAGCACGCTCCATCAAGACCCTAGTCATCTGCACTGACTCTAACTATGCTCGTTTGAGTTTCGCTTGTCACCTTGCTGTGTGGAAACAGAACGGTTTCCTAACAAGCGACAGAAAAGTGGTCAAACACAAAGAGCTTTTCATGGCATGTGATCACTTGGTGACATCACACGACTTACAACATACACGACTTACAGATCTACTGGAAGAAAGTTCCAGGACATTCTAGAGTCCCAGGCGATGACAAGCACTACAATGACATTGCAGATTCCTTAGCCAAAGAAGGAGCCGACGAAGGTCCTCTATGGTCCTTCGACTCCTCCTGGTTGATCAAGACTCTGTCAACACAACCTGCTGTTGAGGTTATGGCAGTCACACGTGCACAGGCCGCGGACAAACCTGCTGACAACGCAGTCTCCGTACGACCCGCACTGACTGACCCTGACATCATCCAACTGCAGAAGTCGGATCCTGCTATCAACTCCATGATACTGTACCTGATTGATCCAGACAAAAACACTCCGTCTAAAGACGAACTGGATACCGATCCAGACCTTAAAGTCCTTTATCAGCTGCGCAAACAGCTAAAACTAATCAAGGGCATCCTAACTTTCGCTCACGGACCAACGTCCTCACCTGTGTTCGTGGTTCCCCATGACCAAAGGGGGGTGATGTTAGTTCATGCCCATGATCTCCCGTCCGCAGGACACAAAGGAGATAAAGCCACGCTGACGGCATTAAAACAAATTGCCTATTGGCCTGGAATGAAAAAGGATGTCAAGGACTACATTGAAGGGTGCGTGGTCTGTGGCCAGTTTCAGCCAACCAGACCACTTCACAGAGCACCACTGCAAAGCAGAGGCATTGCATTCCCATGGTCTGACCTCCAGATCGACTGGGTTGGACCACTCACTAAGAGCTCTAGAGGAAATAAATATTTTCTCACGGTAACCTGTGCATTTACCAAATGGGTAGAATGCCTACCAGCTCCTAACGACACAGCACAAACAACTGCTATGTTGTTAATGAATCATATATTCTCAAGGTTTGGACTTCCCCTTCGGGTGAACTCAGACCAAGGTACACACTTCACAGGTGAAGTGATGAAAGAACTGTGGAAGACGCTAGGCGTCAAGGCCAACTTTCATGTCGGCTACCACCCACAGGCTTCAGGCCAAGTCGAGAGAGCAAACAGAACTGTGGTGAGTATTTTGAAGAAATACGTGGCTGCAAATCACAAGGACTGGGATGTGAAACTCCCTCTGGTCCTCATGGCCATAAGAGCCACTCCACACACATCAACTGGCATCTCTCCCTTCGAGATGATGACTGGTCGACAAATGACTCTCCCTCTACACCTGTTGTACCAACCAGGCGACGCCGTCATGGCGACAGCCTACACTACACAACAATACATGAAAGATTTGAATGTACACCTCAGAAACACTTTTGCTTTCGCCCAGAAAAACCTGGAAAGATCCGCTGAAGGACGTAAGGCGTACTATGACCAGAAGGCCTCTCACAATGAACTCCAAGTGGGAGACAGAGTCTGGTACTATACGTTCGCCCCAGCAACCGGGAAAGGAGGGTCCGAGACCGGAACTCTCGCCCGCAAACTAATGCCCAGGTGGACTGGACCTCATCTGATAACAGACAAAGTGTCCTCAGTCGTCTACGAAATCAAAATCAGCAAAGGCCGCAAAGAGCCAATTGCTAAATGGGTACATCGAAATCAGATCAAACCTTACAAGGCGTTCAATGACTCCACAAAAGACAAAGATCTCACAAACTCACCGACTTCATGGGATAATAAGGTCGTCCAAACACAAGTTAGTAAATAAACTAATCAGGTTTAAACTACCATATTTCCCACCCTATAAGTCGCATTGTCCAATTTGAACTTAGAAACGCTAAGCCTAAAACCCACAACAAAAAACTAACCTTAACAACCGTTTAAATCCACGAGATTTAATTTGACCTCGGTCATAAAGTTGAGACCTGTTTTTCTTGTGTGTTGCACTTTGGAATCTGACGACAGGAGTGTGTCGAAGCAGTGAAACGTTGTTTCCTTGTTGTTTAGTCATTACTGTTGTCATTAGTTGAGATATTGGCCCTCATGCACGAAAATGTTCGTATTTTTATCCTAAATTTCTCCTACTTTTGTTCGTACGAAGTGTTCGTACGAACATGCCACGTCAGATCCAACAAAGTCTTCTATCGTCAGGAAATGTGTGTATATGAGCTGTGTAAATAATGATGAATCCCACCTGTTCTATTCACCTGCTCGTGCACGCGGGAGGTTATTTACATAATTCCCACCCCTCAAAACACCATATAAGGATATAGTTTCCTGCCACCGCGAGCAGGAAGTGTCCATTCATTCCGGCTTTTATGCGTCAGAAAACACACAAACGCGTTTGGCGAATTAAAATTGACTCGCCTTTGATCATAGTGTCAGCCCCGGATCTGAGCGCAGACCCACACAGAATACAGATGACATCAGTGAGCGCCCACAGTCAACAGGCAGTTTATATTAAAAATGACATGAAACAACTGAATAAGCTGGTTTCGCTTTTTTCTCCCCTGTCTCTGCAGCGGCGCTGTGTATGTGTGTGTGTGTGTGTGTGTGTGTGTATGTGTGTGTGTGTGTGTGTGTGTCGACAGTGGCGCGTGGCGTGGTTGCGCGGGGCGCGTTGCGTGGCACAGGTGGTCGACATGAGTGGCGCGGGGGGGCGCGTGGCGTGGTTGCGCGGGGCGCGTTGCGTGGCACAGGTGGTCGACATGAGTGGCGCGGGGCGCGTGGCGTGGTTGCGCGGGGCGCGTTGCGTGGCACAGGTGGTCGACATGAGTGGCGCGGGGCGCGTGGCGTGGTTGCGCGGGGCGCGTTGCGTGGCACACGGTGGTCGACATGAGTGGCGCGGGGGGTCACGCGCGGGTGGCGCAAGGTGGTGGACGTGGGGGGGGGGTGTTGAAGCCGCTTTAATTAAACCAATATGTGTGGTTGCATTTAATTGTTTTTAAACTCAAAATATTTTCTAAATAACGAAATATAAAGTTATTAGTGGAGAAAAGGCCGTCTGGATGACAGCAGACTGACGCTCCTAAAATATACGACAGGTCGGGACCACACGTAAATTTTGTTCGTATCTGAGAAAAATCCTAGGATACGAAAACATTGTTGGATGCCACAAATGATCCTAAATCACTCGTACGCACAGTATAAGCACAAATCTGTGCGTACGAATGGTTCGTGCATGAGGGCCATTGTTTGGTTCTGAACACTCCCAGCCAAAAAGGTTTTGTATTAACATTGGTTAATGAATGATATGGATTTAACTATGCCAACATGCAGTTCGTTTTGTTAAATCTCAATCGTCGAAGAGTCAATGTAGTTTAAAGCTACTCAAGGTACCATAAACTACACTGGTCTCACAATTTCTAAATTGAACCGATTCGATCGTTTCTATTCTAGATTATCTATTCATTTTGATGAGTCTCGCCATAGACTTCAAAATTTATTAGGAATACCAAATCCTACGTCGTGCGTCTAAAAGACAACAGACATTTAGATCAAACTATATTTCATTTTTCTATTTTAGTTTAACCTAAACTAAGTAATGAATGGAGGAATAGTTTGGAATTAGAGGCCTTCGTTACAGAAGCCCTCCAAAATTTCATAGGTACGATCCCTATATCTAATTTTGCAGAATTGATCCACCCCTTAATTGGTAATCGTAGCTGATCTAAACCATGATAGCTTGCATACCAGGTGCATATAGGTAGGGCCTAATGTAAAATCCCAATCATAAGCCCACCTTAAAAAACCACATAATTGCATGACACATAGAACCAGAGTGGCACTGACTGGAAACCAACCAGCCAACAACCTTCGATGTGGGGACCTGCAGCTCCAACGCTTGGTCTTCAACCTCCATCCAAGGGTCGCCTCCTCTGCGTCAATCGAGGGATCCCCTCTACATGCTGATTATGAAAACAATTGTTGCTGATCAATCAACAAAACTAACCGTTGTGGAATTACTGCTGTGGAATTACCGCTGTGGATTATAAGACTTTGTTTTCCAAAGGATCACAGACTTTGTTTTCCAAGAGTTAACAGACTCAGTTTTCCAAGGGATTAAAAGCTTTTCGCAATGGGATTACCTCCGAACAGTATGGAAGTTCCAAAAACTTTATGGGATTATAATTTTTGATTTTTCTTTTCCACTTGCTGGATTACTTCAAGATCAAAGACAGTTCAAGGTTTCCTTTCGTGTTGGACCCCATCCCCAAGGACTGGCGATGGCTTCCAAAAGGGGGGAGATGTAGTGGACCTACCCAGGGTCAAACTAAGGTTTTTGAACTGTCCAGTGATGACCTTTACTGACCTCTCAGTAAAGCAAGACATTTACCACAAAATCATTCCATTAGTTGTAATCTGAGAATATAGTCATCAAAAGAGACTATTTCTATCTTTGATTTTATTCTAATGTAATCAAAAGAATAACTTTTGTCATTTTCATGATATATGTTATATGCTGTTATTCTTTAAATGTGAAACATCAATGTGTCATTTCTGCAAGTGAAAAGGTGTCAAAGTTCAGCTAAAATGTCAAACTGACTTACACTGAAATTGTTTTTGTCGAGTTTAAGCTAAAACTCTCATCTAGCGTCTGAAAGTCTCTCACTCAGATACTTTTCCTAAACAATTTCCTTCTCTGCGCTGAATTTCACCTTGAATAGTGATAACAAGTGGACCAATGAAAAAGAGACAAGTTTCTCTCCTCTCTAATTCTCTTTTAAGTTCTAACTTTTGCGGAAACGCTTCAGAGTTTGGGGGAACTTCAAAGAGATGTGAACCTTTCCCAAAGAGCTGGGGTACGTTTGGTCAAGAGCTAACGACCTTCGTCTTCAGCTAAGGACTGATAACAGGCTGTTATGAGTCCACTTCGAATGAGCGTAAGCTCAAACTTTGTTATTCCTTCCTGGAATAAATTATCTTGAGCCAAAAAGCCACGACTGCCACGGCTTCTGCCGACGAAAGCGAGTATCACCGACACCGACAAGGTAAACACATGTGGAGTCCAGCTTGGACTTGCGGGACCGACGACTCGTCAGTCCAAAGCTGATCACAGCTCTTTACCAGAACCGAGGCGGACGTCTTAAGGTAAAGGAGCCGCTGTTTGCTTGCTGGAGGTGTGATGATATCTTAGCTGGACGCGTACGGAAGAGTGTCATCTGGTTTCATAAATGCAAGATAAACTTCCTCTCTTAACCTCCCAATTCTTCTTAAATCTTTCCTCCTCTCTTTTCTCTCAATCTAAGCTGGAAACTATTTTAAGCTAAAGAGCCCACAGACTAAATATGTTAACATCCAGTATTGAAGTCTGTTGTGTTGAATTTAAGTGTGCTGACGTATTAAATTGAAAGAAAGTGAAATCATATCAATCAAGTGTAATGGTGTTAATTTAGTGATTTATTTTAAATAAATGGTAGTGTCGCCTGGCATACCAACTAAGTTAACGTGTCCATTGTCACTCTATAGCTCTGTTTATTTATCCATCATAAAGATCACAGAAATATTGGGTAAACTGAAAAAGAAAAGAATCCGTGAAATTACTATTCAATCTGAATAAGTAAATTAATTAAGGTAAAGAGGTCAGTATTAAAACTGACGCTTCCCTAATACTACACTATATAACCAAAATGTAATCATTGTATTTGTAATGATACACCTTTGTCTCTCTGGAAACTGTATTAAAACACTTTTCACTGATCTCTCAGTGAAACACAGAAAACACTGAAAACCTGCAGTGAAGGACAAAATCACTGTTTTATTCCAGTTTTATTTTGAATCTAGAACACAAATCAATTAGAAGAGACTTCCTTTTAATTTGTGTTAATTCAGAATAAATTAACAGAATAACTCTTGTCATTGTATGATCATGGTTTATGCTGTTACCATTGCTGGTCACTTCTTCATATGATGAATCAAACTGTGTCCAAAGTTGAATAATATGTCAGAATGACTTGTTCAGTTTTGTTTAGAAATGAGAAAAAACAGTTTAATCAGATATTCATTTCACTGGTAACTCCTTTCTGTGTTTCTCTTAAACAATCTGCTTCTCTGTTCTTAAAACAATCCTTCACTCGTTTTGATTTAAAATGAACTCTTTGACTTGACGTCAACAAATCTCCTCCCATTCCCTGATTGAAATTACCAATCGGGAAGGAGAAAGTCACTGACGTCAGATCCTTTTAAAAGTTCTAAGCTTCCTGGAACTTTCAGTGCTGGAGGAAGTTTGAGCAGTATGACTTTCTGTCTTAGTTGTCGGACATTTGTTCAAGCGCTAAAGATCATCGTTCTTCAGTAAGGGCTAATAACATGCTAGTTATTAGTCTGCCTCAAGCGTTACAGCTCCAAACTTTGAGTGAATCTCCAACCGGAATTATTTGCCATCACTCTAGCTTGGTTTGATGCGGACGCTGGTACACAGAACGTGTAAACATGCCGGCGACCGGGTGTTGGGCATTTACTGGACAAACAAACCGTTTTTGTCTACGTCTGGAAACCCTCTCTTACCAGAAGGATGATCTTCAAAGGTAATGCATGCTGATTGTTTACTAAACATGGATGCACCGGAGTCCAGCTGAGGCCAACCTGAGGATGTGCTGCTATCTGGTATTAACTCACTCCTTAGATAACTTCTATTTTTCCTCCTTCTCTCCTAAACTTTTTCTTTGTCTCCAAGCCAGAACTTTAAGCTAAAGAACCTTTAGAGATAAGTAATATGTAATCTTATTTACTTGTTTCTGTTGTCCCTAATTTTAAATCTGCTTACGAGTAAATTATAGCAATTTGATCGACCAATCAGTTGTACATATGTATGATGTAATTTATGATTCTGTTAATAAATGGTAGTACACCTTGTATGCCGACTATAATTAACACTTCATTGTTACTCATATCCAATCAGCTGGTGACAGAATTTATTGTTTAAATCCTTGAAAAAGAAGAGAACTTGTGATATAATTGATGCTAAGGTTGACAGGTAAACACCTGCTCATTCTTACATTTAGTGTACAGTACGGTTCAGTAAATCTGACCGTTAGATATACTAATCATATCTTACATATTGGATTGTGCCTGATGCTGTTCCCTTGCAAATCATTTAATTAAAGCAACCATAAAATGTAAAACACTGGATCATCATTTCATCCCCTTGTGTTCATGGAAATGGAAAGCTTGGTTCAATGTAAACAACAAAAAATTTGAGGTTTTTAAGAGTTTCCTAGCTTTGATAATAAACAACATATTTGAATCTTATTCCTAGATTCTAAAAATGACCAGATCAATAACAATAGCCATTCTACATGGAGGTGAGCGACAGTGAATGCATGTTTCCTCGTGAAATACGACCTAACCCCGGTTGCTAGGTTGGGCGAGTTGTGGGGTGAAATTAAGGATGTGACGTGCAAATGGGGGTTGTTAACATATCTGGGTGAATCACCTCATCACAACCTTAATTTTGAACTTTCCCATGATAATTTGGGTAATACCTGAGAACTAGGATTAGTTTATTGGACCACTTGGAGGCGAAGGCTGCAGTGGGGCTTTGCCACAAGTCCTATGGCTACCTCACTTGGGTAGACACTGAGACATCTCAAAACCCAAGATCGCTGCTACCATATACATGTAAATATCATATATATTTATTTGTCATTCACATTTGTGGTACATGTGGTAGAACAAGATTATGTGCACAGGGTCCCAGTTACATCCAACAATAAAATGTAAAAGAAAAACAGTAATAAGATCTAAGATATGAACTAAGAAAAGCATCAGGTAAACAACACAATAGGTACTACTAGCATAAAAACATTACATTGAACAACAGCAAGAACATTAGGTTGTGTGAGCAAATGAGTACGAATGAACACAGCAATATGAAACAGATCAGAAGCAACATGATGGGATTATCCTGGTTAGAGATTCATGAGTTTAACAGCCTCAGGGTAGAAGCTGTTCCTCAATCTAGTGGTTCTGCACTAAATGTACCTTAACCTCCTTGCTGAGGGGAACGGGGCAAAAAGTGTGTATGCTGGGTGAGTGGAGTCCTTCCTGCTGCATGTGATTCTCTTCCTGCATTTAGAGGTATAAATGTCTGTGATGGTACTGACTCCAACAGACTTCTGTGCAGCCTTCACCAATCTCTGCAAAGCTTTTCTTTCTGCATCTGTGTAGCCTCCATGCCACACGTTGATATTGGAGCACAGAATGCTCTCCATTGTACACCTGTAGAAGGAGGTGAGGACTGAAGTTCCCAGAGTGCTTGTCTCAGCCGCCTAAGGAAGTAGAGTCTCTGATGAACTTTCTTGATCAGGATGGTGGTGTTGCCCTGTCTGATGTTATCATTCAGTTATACACCCAAGTACTTTTACCTGGAGACCACTTCCACCGCAGATCATCTTATGTTCAGGGGGGTGTATGTGAGTTTGTTCCTTCTGAAGTCCACAATCATCTCCTTTGTCTTCTTCACACAGATGTGAAGGTTATTTTCTTTGCACTAGCTCTCCAGGTGTTCCACCTCCTGCCTGTAGCTGAACTCATCATTTTTTGTGATGCATCCCAGCACAGCTGTATCATCAGCAAACTTTACAATATGACAGTCTAGATGGATAGCTGCACAATCAAATGTGAGTAGAGTGAACAGGAGAGGGCTCATCACACATCCCTGAGGAGAGCCAGTGCTGAGGGTTATGGTGGAGGAGGATAAGTTGTGGATCCTCACAGACTGAAGTCTGTTCGCTAAGAAGTCTAGGACCCAGTTGTAAATGGAGGGGCTTAGTCCTAGAGTGAGTAGTTTGTCCATTAGGGTTTGGGGAATCATGGTGTTGAAGGCAGATGTGAAGTCCACAAAGAGCATATGGATGTAAGAGTCTTTCTGCTCCAGGTATGTGAGAGCAGTGTAGACCACAGAGGAGATGGCATTCCTCTGTTGCTTGGTTCTCACAGTATGCATTCTGATGAGGGTCCTCGTTGATGTTGATGGTTGTTTTGATGTGGGCATGACCAGTTTTTCGAAGCATTTAGCGACTATCGGGGTGAGGTCCACTGGCCGATAGTCATTCAGACCAGTCACTGGAGAGCTATTTTGGACTATGATGATGGTGGCAGTCTTCAGGCAATTGGAACTGTTGCCAGTGTAAGTGAGGTGTTAAAGATGTTGGCCAGCACCTCACAGAGCTGATTGGCACATTCTTGTTGTCTGGGTCAGTTGCTTTGTGAGGATTAATCCTCCTGAACATACTCCTTACTTGTGCTGAGGTCACTCTGAGAAGCTCTTCATCCGGTGGTGAGGTGAGTCTGGTGCAGGTGTTCGGGTCTATGAAGCGTGCATAGAACTTGTTGAGAGCATCAGGCAGGGATGGGTTTTTAGGGCATTGTTTGCTCCTGCCTTTATAATCTATCATACACTTAATGCCTCTCCACATGCTCCATGGGTCTTGTGAGATGAATTGACCCTGGATCTTCTGTGCATATGTGGCCTTGGCCCTCTTAATACCATCAACCAGCTGTTTCCTTGTCCTTCTCAGCTCCTGTGAGTTTCAAGACCTGAAGGCAGTGTTCCTGGCTTCAAGCAAGGTGTGAAGGTTTTCTGTTTGGATAACTTTTATCATATATAATAATAATAACATCACCAGATGAAGAGCATCTCAGGGTGTCCGCAGCAGAAGTGAGAGGCAGTCTCAGAAAGATTAATCCTCATAAAGCAACCGGACCAGACAACATCCCAGGGAAAGTTCTGAAGGAATGTGCGGACCAGCTCTGTGAGGTGCTGGCTGACATCTTCACCACCTCACTTGCACTGGAGTCAGTTCCCACCTGCCTGAAGACCGCGACCATCATCCCAGTCCCAAAGAGCTCCACAGTGACTGGTCTGAATGACTATAGACCGGTGGCCCTCACCCCGATAGTCGCTAAATGTTTTGAGAAACTGGTCATGTCCCACATCAAGGCAACCGTCAACATCAATGAGGACCCTCATCAATACGCATACCGTGAGAACCGATCAACAGAGGACGCCATTTCTTCCGTGGTCCACACTGCTCTCACCCACCTGGATCAGAAGGACTCATACGTGCGTCTGCTCTTTGTGGACTTCACATCTGCCTTCAACACCATGATCCCCCAAACTCTGATAGACAAACTATCTACACTTGGACTAAGCCCCTCTATTTGTAACTGGGTACTAGACTTCTTAACAGACAGACCACAGTCCGTGAAGATCCACAACTTCTCCTCCTCCACCATAACCCTCAGCACTGGCTCTCCTCAGGGATGTGTGCTGAGCCCCCTTCTGTTCACTCTGCTCACATATGATTGTACAGCCACACTTCCAGGCTGTCATATTGTTAAGTTTGCAGATGATACAGCGGTGGTGGGATGCATCACAAACAATGATGAGTCCAGCTACAGACAGGAGGTGGAACACCTGGAGAGCTGGTGCAAAGAGAATAATCTTCACATGAATGTGAAGAAGACAAAGGAGATGATTGTGGACTTCAGAAGGAACAAACACACCCACGCCCCACTGAAAATAGGTGGGTCTGCAGTGGAAGTGGTCTCCAGCTACAAATACTTGGGTGTACACATGAATGATAACCTCAGCTGGAGCAACAACACCACCAGCCTGATCAAGAAAGGTCATCAGAGACTCTACTTCCTCAGACGGCTGAGACGTGCTGGTCTGAGCAGCCCAGTTCTCACCTCGTTCTACAGGTGTGCAGTGGAGAGTGTCCTGTGCTCCAGCATCAACGTGTGGCATGGAGGCTGCACAGTTGAAGAGAGGAAAGCTCTGCAGAGAGTGGTGAAGGCTGCACAGAAGTCTGTTGGAGTCAGTCTCCCCACAATCACAGACATTTACACCTCCAGATGCAGAAAAAGAGCGACCTGCATCATGAAAGACCTCACTCATCCAGCACACTCACTCTTTGCCCCACTCCCCTCAGGACGGAGGTTGAGGAGCATCAAGTGTAGAACCACTAGACTGAGGAACAGCTTCTACCCTGAGGCTGTTAGACTCATGAATAAAAAAATAAAATAAAAATAAACACTGCAAAATATCACATCATACTGATGCTGATCTGTTTTCTTGTTGCTGTGTTCATCTGTGACCATCTGCTCATACAAACTCATGTTCGTGCTGCTGTTTATTCCCACTATATTAAGCTTAGTGTATTACTAGTTGATGTTTTTCTTAGTTAGTTCTAGATGTTATTACTGTTTTTCTCTTGCATTTGTTGTTGGATGTAACTGGGACCCCGTGTACATAATCTCGTTTTCATCACATGTACCACATGCGGTGCAAATGACAATAAAGACTCTCTGACTCTGACTCTGACTCTGATAATAATAAACTTTATTTGTATAGCACCTTAATGCCTTGCATTGACCAAGGTGCTTAACAGCACAGAAAATATAAAAACTGGTACAACAAATCAGTGAAAATAGAATAAAAAACAACAGCAATAAAAGGAGGCAATGGAAATAAAAATGCTACATACTAAAATACCAAAGTAATAAAAGTTACACACTGAAAGATTTTTTGAACAAGTGGGTCTTCAGTCTGGTTTTGAACAGAGTCAGATCAGAGGTGGCACGTAGCTCAAGGGGGAGACTGATCCAGGCTTTTTGGCCGACAACAGAAAAGGACCGGTCTCCCCATTGTTTGTACCTTGAGCGAGGCACCTCCAGTAGGTGTAGACTGGCAGATCGTAAAGCTCTGTTGGGGTGATGGACTTTCAAAAGTTCCGAGATGTACAGAGGTGCAAGTCCATTCAGAGCTTTGAAAACAAACAGCAGCAGCTTGAACTGTATCCTGAACTGAACCGGGAGCCAGTGTAGAGAGGACAGGACAGGAGTGATGTGTTCATATTTTCGTGTGTTGGTCAAAAAGCGGGCGGCAGAGTTCTGTACAAGCTGTAAACGGGAGATGGAGGATTTATTAATACCAACTGATTTATGAAATTTCAGATCAACCCAAATGGTTAATGTTTTATCATCTTTTTGGATTCTTGAAAGGTGGGCACACTCACTGGTTTGGAAGAAAACAAACAGACTTAAATAAAAATAATGAATATTTATTAAAGAAGTCTTGTGACAGAAAAAGTAAAAACATACATGTTCAAACATACAAACAGTCCTCCTGCTAGAAATAATTGTCAGTTAAATCTGCCACAGTACTGACTGCACACAAGTTTCCTGCTAAGATTTAAAAGTGTCTGTTTAATCTCGCCACAGTAAAACTTAAAATACACACAATCTCAAAACATTGACGTGTAACAAGTTACAGTATTTCCTCACCTTTTGACACTTTGAACAGGGGAGCCGCTCTGTTCTCGGCGAGAGAAAAGTCATCAATGCGCACACCGGGCGTTGATCAAACCCACGGTTGACTCCGAATTGTTTATCTGAACAGAACTCATTTTATACCTTTGTGGAGTATGACTTCATTCACTCCCATCAAATATGTTTTCAATCAAACCTTGCTCCTCAAGACAGTACCAGGCACTTGCCAAAAGATTTTCTGTTTCATCTATCAGCTACAAGGTCAGTTCGCCCCCAATTGCTGAGCTGTGCTCATCAACATCTCACAAACTTGGCTGTGAGATGCATGGAAACATATTATTTGCCTAACTCCCTTTCAGAAGAACTGCAAAGTTTGAAGTGAGATGGGTGATATGCATTCATTCCATCAAAGACCAGTTTTTCGAGAAGGATTGGGCCCTTATCCTTCAAAGAAACCCTGGACCTTTTGAAGCAAAGCCACACAAAACCCCCCACTTCAAGACTTTAATGAAACATCTTGAACTAAAATGTTTTTTTTGTGTTGCATTAAGCATTAACTCTTAAAAATTGATAAACATTTAGTCAGAAAAACATTAATACTTCTTAATCTGTTCACCAACATACAAAACATTACAATAGACAAGTCTGGAGGTCACAAAGGCATGAATGGCCTTCTCCAGATCACTACGGCTGAGGAGTGACTTTACTTTAGAGAGCAGACGGAGCTGAAAGAAGCTGGTCTTGACAACAGAACTGATCTGTTTATCAAGCTTTAAGTTGGAGTCAAGCTGCACTCCAAGATTTCTAACTACCGAGTGGAAGTGGAGGAGGGGAAAACCAAAACTGGGACTGGGAAGGATGTTGCTGGCGTCACCGGGTGCACCAAATACAATGCATTCAGTTTTATCTGTGTTTAGGTGGAGGAAGTTTTGAGACAGCCAGTGCTTAATGTCATTTAAGCAGTTGACAAGAGTGTTTGAACTGAGTGAGGGGTTGGGAGTGACTGGCAAATAGATTTGTAAATCGTCTGCATATAGATGAAAAGACAGATTATGACGTGCAATGATTGATCCTAATGGCAGCATGTAAAGAGAGAAGAGGATTAGTCCCAGAATGGATCCCTGTGGTACGCCAGAGGTCAGAGTGGTTGATGAAGAGGAGGACAGATCACCTATCATGACAGAAAAAGTTCTCTCAGTCAGGTAAGATTTGAACCACACTAGCACAGCTCCCTGGAGGCCAACCTGCTGGGACAAATGATTGATTAGTACCTGATGGTCGACGGTGTCAAAAGCTGCTGAGAGGTCTAACATCACCAGCAGAGCAGGGTTTTTTGTATCCAGAGACAGAAGAATGTCATTCTGCACTTTGAGCAGTGCAGATTCAGTACTGTGACGAGCTCGAAAACCAGACTGAAATTTTTCAAACAGGTTGTTGTGCTCTAGAAAAGATTGAAGTTGAATAAAAACAATCTTTTCTAGGACCTTTGATAAAAATGACAGATGGGAAACTGGCCTGAAATTAGAGAGAGCTGTAGGATCTAAGCCTGTTTTTTTGAGAAGAGGCCTGACCACAGCGTGTTTGAAAGCAGATGGCACAAAACCTGAAGTTAGACAGCTGTTAATGAATGACAAAACACAAGGACCAATTACATCAAAGGACTGTTTGAATATTTTTGATGGAATGATGTCCAGAGAACAGTTTGTTGGTTTCATCTGCTGAACCACCTTGATGAGATGAGGGAGTGAAACCAGGTCGAACTGGTCAAAAACAGCGGCGGTTATTGCAGACGTACATGATTGGACAGTGTTTGATGGGCTGACAATGTTCTACCTGATAGTCTATTTTGTTGACAAAATAGCTCTGAAAGTCATCACAGGTAGACTGTGTGGCAACTTTTATCATGTGGAAACGCTGTCTGTACATGTGCTAATGTTGCCTAGAACTGAGGATGTGTATTGGTCCAGATCTAGTGCTTCTTCATTAACAGCAACTTCTCTAAAGACCTCCCAGTCTGTTCTTTCAAAACAATCTCTCAGTATGGGGCCACTGTTCTGGATCCAATGTTTAACTTTCTTTTGTACTAGTCTGGAACATCTCAACGGTGACTGATAACCAGAGGCCAGGATGATTGAGATTTGGTTCAGCTTTGTATGCATCTTTTTCATTTGTGTAAACACGGTCCAACGTGTTGTTTCCATGTGTTGGTATGACCACACGCTGGTAAATTTTCGGAGGCAGTCTTTTAGATTCACATGATATTGTATCCAGCAACTATGTAAAGAGCCTCAGTGTGTTTGCTCTGCAACGAACTGAAGAGATCATGAAGCTCCTGCAGAGCTTCATTAGCATTAGTATCCAGAGCTATGTAAACATCTGTTATGAAAGCCACTGTGAACTTGCAGGGTAGATAATTTTGTTGACATTTGACTGGTAGCTGCTCCAAAGCCTTGGAGCAATGACAGCTAGTCAGCGTGCAGTTTGTTACACCAACTTTTACTCACGTAAAAGCACATGCCACCGCCCCTTGATTTCCTCGTTAGCTTGTTGCAATGATCCGCTCGAAAAAAAGAGTCTGTCATGTTGGAAGGCTGAATCTAGCATTTCTCTTGTAATCCATGTTTCTGTAAGGCAAAGCACAACACACTTCATCATCTCTTTTGAGGTGCCCACTCTCAGATGAAGCAAATCTGTCTACTTGTCCAACAAGTGGATGTTCGACAGAAAGAGACATGGTATCGGAAGTTTTCCATTTTTAGCATTAGCATGTAGCCTCACCATAACCTCCGCCCGGTGTCCTCTCTTCTTAAATTGGGAGATGCGCTTCCTTTTCTGCCCATTGGAACACCTCTGTTGCAGCTTCCAAGTAGGTGACTTTAAGATCTGCATTTTGCCGAGCGTAGTTTTGAGTTTGTTGCTGATCTTTGCTATATTACATGGCAAATCTGTTCTTATTCTCATCAGTTCGGTTCGGCTATAGTTCACACACATAAATCCTGCGGAGTCAGGCACGGATTCAATGTCAAATTTCTAAAAACTGGGATCGCACCGGGAGCCTGTGAAGCTGCAACTGCTCTGAGCGCAGCCCTCTTGTTCATTTATGTTAATCTGGTGAGCTGAAAAACTTGGGGATAAGCAACTTCCATTTTAGTGTGTGGTTGTATCATGTAAAAGGTCATTATTAAAAAGTAGGTTGCCAATCAAAATCCAGGATTGACAAGAAAACTACAATCCTTTCCTCAAATTCCTCAAATCCTTCAGCAATGAGAGACATCATCATATCACTTGTTTACCACTTTGTTTTAGAAGTTTATGAAACCAGATGTGTACCAGAGAGCCCAAAGATGGTAATTAGCATCTCCAAAGAATATTTCACAAAATACTGTATTTCTATTAAATAGACACAAATACCTGTTTGTCTTTATGCTTTATCGAGAAACCAACAAAGGTAAAAGTTAAAAGAAACTTGATAAAACATGAATAAAACGTTCTCATAAATTCAGAATCAACATTAAAACCACAAAGTTTATGAGGCCATAAAGTCAAAAATGAAAGAGGAGAGGATGTCTTTTGGCGTATGTGTGTGACATGAAATGACTCAGGTCAGGATATGGAAGGTGTAACTGGAGTTATACCTGTTCAACAGGCAGGAGACGGCTCAGGAAATGATACAACCATATCCACCATTCCCTCATGTGATCCTCATCCATTCAGTGGAAAATAACACAAATGACAGTCTGCCTGATTGTGTTAAGTGTGTGTTTTTTGG
>JBBPBX010058071.1:3189-22223 GCA_038048925.1 Garcialebias charrua
ATATATATTACCCGGAGAAAACCCATGCATGCACAGAGAGAGCATGCAAACTCCACCCAGAAAGGCCCCCGGACTGGGATTTGATCCGGGAACCTGCTCGCTGAGAGGCAGCAGCTCTACCAGTTGTGCCACCATAATTCATTGTTTTAGGACAGTAGGACTATTTAAAACATCCTCTAGTTCTAACACTGAACTGTATATCTGGAGTTTAATTTCAGTCCCCAACAGTGATGGCTTTAGTGACCTTTTCTGAAAGATTACAGCTGTCCTCCAATTTAATTTGTTGACAACATCTTGAGCTTTCTTCCTGTCAGCAACTCAGACATATCTATTTATCTTCCCGCTCACAGTATGAGCTTCATTTAGCAAATGACAATCTACAGATTTCAACAAAATAGCATGTTTGTTGTAATCAAATAACATCAAATTTAACTATTAGCTTCTTAATTGCCAGGTTACGGAATGGTTGACACGAATTCACTGAAAATAGAAAAGAAAATCAGTAGCATGACTCGTTTGTAAAAAAAAAAATGCTGCTCTTATCTGTTGTAAGATGACCTTATAATAACTGTCGAGCAAGGTCAGCGGGTGAATACATACGGTGTTCTTTATAATGAATGTGAGGATGGTGCACGTGCAGAGATGGATCTTGACATACATAAGGTTACTGACAGGTTTACATGCTGGTAGCCGGTAGATAAAAAATGGGGAAAGACCGTGGTGGATGGAAAAATAAAACACCAAGAATAAAAAGACAGCTTAGACCTTCAAAAAATAAAGTAAGAGCTGCCACTCTATATGCGCAGCTAATGAGCAAGTGCAACGCATGACTTCACTTCTGTTATACAGAAAAAAGACAGTCTGAGGGTGTCTAGTCGACAGGTGCGCCATGACATGCTCTAAAATAGCAATCTGTACACTCCAATAAGTCGAGCATCATACTGAGCTGAAAGTGAGGGGCAAAATGAGGTGCAGGATGGCAGAGAGTTGAGTGGTAAAAGTCCAGCTTCAGTCAGTCATTGTAATGCATCAATAAATTCAATTAATATGTTCTATTCAGTTGAGTTTTACTCATTTTTCTTAATTTCACAGTTTAAGTTGAAGCTTATGACCTTTTCAATTCAACTACTGGCAAAACTGTCTGCCAAACTTTAATACAGTGAAAAAAAAAAAAACACATAGTATTTAAAAGTGTTTATATTTGGCTGAGACTTTTTACCTGCTCGGTTCACAAATATAAATGACTAAAACAGTAAATGAAGGCTGGCAGCAGCTGTACTCTGTCATTAGCGGTAGTTAGGCCAGTGTTTAAAAAACGTGCCGCTCTGGTTACGCTGCAGAATGCACACCTCCAGTTCTGTGACCTCCTGCTGTCACCTTTACTGCAGCTCATTTCACATTACAGCTGTTTCCCTGGTTATTCACAACAGCCCTGGGGTGTGCATCAGGTGTATGAATAAACACAGTGGGGTTGGCTCAAATGTCCACACGCTACAGTTACACATCTGGTGACCCTCAGTGCTGTGGCTACAGGTCAACATGTGAAGACAACGTGTACAGGAAAATATCTAGTTTATCATCCTATCTCTGGATGGGGGATGAAATGTTTCTCACTTAAAGAAACTGGTCCAGATGACACGCTTTTTTTTGCTTTTTTTGTTGTTATCTACCTGGATGATTGAGCTTACAAATTGTTTTCTGAACCACTTTGGCCTTGGTTGTCCCCGGGCTGTTTCTGTGAGCATTAAGTTGGCCATCTGACCTAAAACATTTGATGGTTGTACATGATGACTGATTGTTTTGTGCTAAAAGCCTACTTCTGAGATTCCAACATGAGGTTGGTTTGAAACACAGCAGTGAAGGCTACCTGTGGGACAGACCTGGTTGGCAGGCCATAGACTGAGGAAGTCCTCTGGATGGGGGACAAAACATTTCTCACTTAAATAAACTGGTCCAAATGACTTGATTTAACCTTTTTTGTTGTTCTCTAGTTGTCATTTTTATATATTTACCAATCAAGTTCACGGTGCTATGTGAAGTGTGCAGACCCTCCTTAATATATCATAAATCACAACGTGCAAACAGACGATGTGGAAAATGCAAAAGCAATTTCTTCTGGGTGATGAAGGAATTGTGTTTGCTCAACTGAGAAGATATTATTACCCCAACATCTACTTTGAGATAAAAGATATGTTTGCATTGTCAATTGTCAAAATTGGAGTCAAATCAGTTGGCTTGATCGTACAGTGTAAACATTGGTCTGTACCTGGACAGGTTTGAGAAGTATGGGCATATTTTTTTTTTATAACGTTTGCTTTCAGCCCGACTGGTTTTAAAAAATCGGGTGAGAAAAAAATAATAAAGTGAGACAGACAGTCAGAGCAGCAGGATGATGGCAATGTTTTTGAGCATTTATATGATGTGGCCAAAGACCAAAACTGTAAACTGCCCACAGAACAAGGAAAAAAAAGCCAAAAAAAAAAAAAAAGTTTTCCAGACCTGAAATCTCTTAACTCCCTCAATTCACACTGTTCTTGCTACTGGCACCACATTAAAATGTAAATAAATACAATATATAAAATGATACTAATTATAATAATAGTAATTGCTCATGTTGTTTGTTTTCATGTGAAACCAGCTGACATGTATTTATTTCAGGACAGTAAGACAAACTCTTTGTAGGTTTAAGTGAAGTATTTCATGTGAACAAACCTGCAATATTAAATTATTTTCTGATAAATAATATATTTAATGTTAGGACTTTTGCTGATATTGTTATACTTAAAGGGGACCTCAGATGTATTTTTTAAATTTTTATGGTATTTCTGTGGGATATCCAGACCCTATTCCTTCAATTTAATGCACAAAATAATTATTAGATAATCAATTATACCCTTTTTAATTCTGCCATTTTTAACTTTCGTTTTGAACGACCGGTTTCTTGAAGTCCACGCCCTTCAACGATCTGTTCACGCCCTCTGTAACAGCCAGTATCTGTAATGTGTTGTTGTTTTAAAATTAGCTCTTTTTTTATTACTCATTTGACTTACTGTTAGTGTTAGCTTAAGATAACTTACCGAAACCCGTCTGAGCGCGCCGCAGTTTGCTGCTCCTTTTAGCATTAGACCACCCGAATCCGAAGCTAATGTTAGCTTGTTCCTCTTCCGGTTTTCGCCAGCTCCGCTCGTTGCACGCGATGAGATTTTGGGAGTTATCGCTGTTCCAGTGAAGACAACACAAAGTTCACCAAGTGTCTCCCGTAAATTAATCTGTAAGGAGAAGGTCCTCTTGCTGCGAGCCTGCTGCGAGGCTGCTGCAAGGCTGTACAGTTGAAGCTCCGCTCCATCGCGCCGGAAGAGGGTCCCGTCGAACCCGGTCCTTCCGCCTGTGGTCCGCTCGTTTAATTTTTGCCGGCTGCGCGTTGGCAGCGATCGCAAATACACTAAAAATTGAACTAAAACATAAAAATAACAATTATACTTTATTTATAAAGCCATTTAAAAAAACACAGCTGCAACAAAGTGCTGTACACATGAAATTAAGAACATATAAACAAAAGATGAGATGAAATCATGAAAAACAACAGTCATGTGTTTAATACAGAAGTGGGTTGAGCCTAACCAGGGGTTGCTAGGTGAGGGGCTGGACTCAGGTTTGATCTGATTGGCTGGCGGCTTGTGACGTCAATAAATGCAGGAAGTGTGAATCCTGGTGTATTTATCAAAAATAAATAAATCTACTTAGAGTAAATAAACCACTGGGTGCATTTTTTTGGCACAAGGACTGTTTTTTTATGAAGTAAATACCCAAAGTTTAGTAAAAAAACATTAAAAAGTGAATTTTGCATGTGTGGTCCCCTTTAAAAGTGTAGTATAGTAGCTCAAATGTATCATAGGCGATGATGAGTGTCTAGTAGGGCTGAAAGATTTTGGAAAATATTCTAATTGCTATTTACCTCAATATTGTGATTGCAATTTTATGTGCAATTATTTTTTAATGTCTTCTTCTCTTGAATTTTTCAATGAATACAGTAAATAAACCAATCTGTTTCTGTTTCAGTTGCAAAAAACTACACTGCTTTCAGCATTTTTTTTTTTCCTGCATTTTTTTTTGTACATTTCCAGGATAGCAACTTGGTTTAAATGTGTGTGCGAGGGCATTCTGTACCTTATCTATTGTGTTACCAAAGCTGTAAACCTCGGCTTGGTCACTGCATTAACGGACATCATGTCTTTCGTTATGAACTCTGTTACTGCTCGAGTTATTACCATGTGCCATTTTGAATTATGTTCATACAGAATAAAACCTTCGAACAGTTCGGTCAGTGATCCCTGTTGGCTGGTACTTTGCTTACTTGAAGTTGAAGCACTGGTCGTTGGCTTTCTAGCCATGCAAGTATTGTACAGATAAATGGCTTTGTGGTGTTTTTTTAAGTGTTGATAAAGATTTGTGGTGTTACCTCGAGAGGTAGCAGCAGCAACAAGGCAGGTTCTGCACAATACATG
Source organism: Garcialebias charrua (assembly GCA_038048925.1). Taxonomy (NCBI): domain Eukaryota; kingdom Metazoa; phylum Chordata; class Actinopteri; order Cyprinodontiformes; family Rivulidae; genus Garcialebias; species Garcialebias charrua. The sequence goes on from JBBPBX010058071.1 coordinate 7,695, forward strand.
TCAATGTGCAGCGTCTTCTTTTTCATAGCCAAAATAATTCCAAACAGCGGACGTGCTGCTTCTCTTTGGTACCAAACTTACAGATCTGTCATCTTCTGTCGAGCCTGACGCCGTTGTGCAACTGGTTAAAGTGCAATGTTGACTTCTCCTGCTCCCTGCTCTGCTTTGCTCCGCTCACTCACAAGTCATGTAACCAGATCACATGACCAATCACAGCCTTTGCGATTAGAAAATCTCATTTTATCATTTGCAATATTATCACAAATGCAATTAATTGTTCTAGTGTCTAGTAAACCATTTTTTCTTTACTTGCTCTTGAGCAAGACGGATGCTTTTTCTTCCTTCTCCCACCTTCCTGCTCTCTGTCCTGTGTATCAGAGCTTCTATTTACACATCTTCCGAATCGTAAATTATTGTCATGAATTTGGTCAGCTGGACTTTCAACACAATTATTATTATTATTATTATTCCAACTAACTGACAGGGTCCTGGACACCCCTCATGACATACCCTGCAGCTGAGATGCATGCTGTAGGCTATGTCATGGATCCATGAGGGGAGTGGAAGCTGATGTGCCTTTCTTTGTCACCTCAGGAGGATGCCAAATATTTATATATCATTGGATTTATGATAACAGGTTTTCTGCTATTTGGCACCATCAGATACCTATGTTATTGGCTATTAAGGAAGACGGTGGCAGCCATTTTGGCCATGGCAACGCTGCCGACCTTATGTGGAGGATTAGTTTGTGCTTCAAGCTCTAACCCCAAAAATACACTACACGCGGCTCCGCTCCGCCCCGCTCCGCAGGTCGCAGCTGAGCGAGTCCAAAGTCCACTGCCTCCGCTCAGGTCAGGTCCGAGTGGATGCGCCGCTCCAAGACGCATGCGCGGGAATTGTGAGATTGCGCGATAAATCAAGTGATAAATAATGAAGTCAGAACAAAACAATTCACTCGGTGGAAGAAAGAGAACAACTGTAAAGGCTGCCTTGATCTTCTCTCGTAAATAAGCGACAGGACATGGTTTGAGCAACAGGAAGTGATGTTTACATTTCAGAATAAAATACTTATTTATTTTTTTATTTCTTGTATTGCGTTATTAGGTGTAGTCATAGTCATAAATATAATAGTTTAGTCATAGAATAGTCATAAATAATAGTTTGACAGCATTTTTGTACAAATAAATCCGTATAGAGCTAGGATTAGTCCGCCCGTGGTGATTTTATTTTGTAAATACGGAAGTTGTGCTCGTTCCTTTTCCTGTTGGTGCGACGTAATCTTCAAAAGTTGACTCCGGCACAGCTCCGTCATCCGGCAGAAATAGAAAAATTTCTAATTTTGACGGACTGCCGTCCGCTCTCCGCAGCTCGCCGCCGCCGTGCGGAGCCAGTGTAAATTCTGTCATTGATTATAAAGGGTGCGTATTTGCTGCGGAGGTCGGACCGGAGCGGGGCGGAGCTGCAACGCGTGTAGTGTATTTTTGGCGTTAGACTCAGCTGATTTATAAGCTCAACTGTATTGTATAAAGAATTGTAGGCCACTTGTGGCTTCTGAAACTCAACTGCGTATTGGTACCGATCTTGGAGAAGGCTAATACGCATGGATCAGCGGAAAGCCCACAAATCTGGCCTTTTTGGATAATCAAAAGTACAAAGTATCAGCAGAACTCTAGGCTGACGAGAAAAAAACAGTGTGCCTGCACAAATAACAACTGTGGCTTATCTGAATCTAGCTTCCCCATTCGGCCTTGAAGTAGGCCAACTTATCAAACGTCTTGTGGGATGTGTATAAACTAAGAAGGCTCTGCTCCATCAACCCCCCCGAGAACCTCTGTGAACACTTATCAGAGCTGTACCGGCTGACATCAACTTCTTATCAGGACTATGGTTCTATCTGGAAGGGCTTCATGGACAAATCTCACCCTCTTGTTGTCAAATGCATATGTAATGCGTTTATAAATGTGCTTGCTTGTAGACTTTTATTTTTTCTGTTTTAAATCATGTCTTGACAAAGACAAGATGTGGATATATTTTTATTAATACAACTATTATATCCTCATGGTTATTCCTATTTTAAGAATAAGGGGCCGCGCCCCAAGGAGCTGCAGCCACGTGCACTCCGCCCATCTTTTGGACGACTATATGGAATATAATCTCGCTGTACTTCAGTGCAATGATAATAAAGCTCATTCTGATTCTGATATCATCGTATTGTGATCATATCAAAATATGTTTATGTCATTATTAGGTTACAAACAACATATCCATTTAAACAAAGAAACAAATACAATTAACTGAAGCATTTTAAATTATTATTTTATATTGCTTTTTTTTTAATCGTTAAGCTAAACTATTTTTCTAAGAACAAATTTACAGTAATATTTTACATTTTTATTGCTATATCAAAATAAAAATTGGATTATTTAATAAAAAATAGAAGTGATTGTGTGTTGGGAAAAGTTAAGAGTTCTATGAATCTATTAGAAAGTTGTTCACTTTCTTTCACACGTTTGTAAAGATTTCAAAAAGACAGTTTAGCTGAGAATACAGAAACACTTTCTACTACAAAGAAGTTGCAAATAAAAGGAGAAACTAAATCCCCTCTTAGCAAGCTGAATAATCATTTGAGCGTGGGAGTTGGTCAATAGATTGCGTGAAGCCAACAGTCTTATCTCATGAAAGCCTCAGAATTTAATGGGCTGTGTGAACAAGTTTGCACCGTGTCTCTCTTTCTGATGTAGACGTCTATTTCTGAAGATACTTCAGGCATTAGAAACTACCTGCAGCCAATGGAAGAGTGCATCAGCAACGCACACACAGGCACAGAGGTAGAAAATCTATACACGTTGCATGCTCAGTATGCCGTAGAATCTTCTTTGCTTCACTGCAGGTGATATTTTCATGGACATCCAGCTGCTTTGAAAGAAAGAAGAAAAAAATCTGTCTTCATGTAAGGCATGCATTTTGCATGTCTCCTGACTACTTTTAGTCCCTAAAATATCCGTTTTATAAGACTGTCAATATCAGTCTTTCGACTTTTCTTCCAGCTTGAAGTGATGGAAATCCTTAGGAAAAAGTTGAGTTGTTGAGATCTAACATGGATTAGCTTTGTATTTAGTTATTTACAGCACATGCCAAATACTCTATTCTTCTCTGTGGGTGATGCTTTTATTTGTACATTTTATATGTTGATTGGCTAATTTTTTTTTATAGGAACCCATCGTTTGGTAAAATACATTGTTTGACATTATTGCTCTCCTAACTTTTTAACAAACATTGCAACACAAAGAAAAACATATATATTTTGCATTGCTTTTTATTTTTTAATACCTTTCTTTTACCAGGAAGAAATCCATTGAGATCATCAATCTCTTTTACAAGGATGTCCTGGATGGACAATATGCAAATAGAGCAAGTTTGCTTTGAGACATACTGTATTTACCATTTATTGGAGGACCATTATTTTAAGAGTCACTCATATTTCCTTCAGACTGAATTTGAAAAATCGTTTCCTTTCCATCCAGCAATATCAGCAGGTTGGAAAGTAAATTCAATTTACAATCCCAAAATATGCACGTCTGATTGCATTCTCACTTGTCTGCTGGACATTCTTCATTTTAATCTGCAAATGTTAGCATACTATGTTTACCTAAAATGATGAGCAAAATGATGAACAAAACTCAGTGGGGCTGTGTTGTGCCATCTCTAAGAGCTGCTTACTGCAGAGTGTTTGTCTTGTTTACACAATTTAGACTTCTCAAACAAAGTACTTAGTTTTTCACCACAATTTAACACACGTTTGTACAAAAATAATATGACATGAAGTTGTGTTCTAGACATATTTTGCAATCACAATAAAACTTGATAGTATTACAAATATAAAAACCCATCCATCTAACCATCCATCCTTTTCGGGTCGTGGGGCTTCACTGGTACCCATATCCACATCTCCACCCAGAAAGATTCCTGGACAGGATTTGAGTTAGCAACCTTCACGTTGAAAGGCAACAGCCCAACTACAGTATCCCATTGTGCTGCCCCAAATAAATATACAAAAAAAAAACAATTAATGTTTCCAAATTTCATTAAAACTGTAAAACTGTCTTAACAAGTCTCATTACTAGCTATATGATTGTAGTATTGTTTCCAATTTAACATGCATATGCTAAGTTAGCTTAGTTCATTCATGCATGGGGGGCTGCGATAGCTCAGTGGTCAGCATGGTGGTCTTGTAATCCTGAGGTTGTGGTTTTGAGTCCAGGTTGCATCAGAAAGGGCATCCGGTGTAAAACTCAAATGATCAAATATTTCAGGTTTGCTCACTGTGGTGACCCCTGAAAAAGGGAGCAGCCAAAATAAACTTACTATTCATGATTGTCTACTTCCATTGGCCCAATTTGCATCATAACACTGGTTAGCAAGTAACTGATCAGAATGTATTAATCTGGACCACATCTGAGCCAGTGAGGCATCATTTCTTTCTCTTGTTGTTGAAGTAATGATGTTTCTTGAGGTGTAAACTCCTGAGGATCCATTTTAAAAACATGCAACAATATCACTGGGACAACTAACCACCTAAACAGCTCCCCAAAGGGTCTCCAAAAGATTATTGGACAGCCTCAGCGGTGGTGGAGAAAGTACTCAAACACTGTACTTAAGTAAAAGTACAAATAAACAGACAAAAAATGTACTCTAGTAAAAGTAGAAGTACCATATTAATGTTTAACTTAAGTAAAAGTAATTAAGTACTTGCTTTTAAACATACTTAAAGTATAAAGGTAAAAGTACTTGCTGAATGTATTACCTAATGCAATGGTCTACAAAATCATTAAGTGTGCATACTGTATGTATATTTTCTGTAATACTTTGATAGTGTTGAGTTAAATGTCATTAAGCAAAATAAGAAGAATGATTATACCTTTGAAAGTTTTTATATAACACAAACCAAAGTGTCATTTTAACTGCAGTAAACATATTTAGGTAAAAGTTGTCTGTCTGAAAAAAGGCGCATTAGACCTAACAATGGAACAGGCTCTGATCATTTCAACTGCAGTTTGTCATCAACTCTAGTTAAAATACTGTCTAGTCAACCTTGTAATGTGTCAAAAGTGAACAATATTTTAACTTCCTGACACCATTTTCACAACTTGGACCTGAATGTCGAGACATCTCTTGTCTCCTCTCCTAACATCCATGAACTGACACATTCTAATATTGCAGCAAATATTGCTTGTCCAAGTTCAGAAAAAGTTGGTTTTCAATATTTTTTTTTGTCCAGTCTGGCTCTTTTGGGAGATAAAATCTGTCCTGCTGTACTGAACAGTCTTTCAATAATATTTCAATAATATTTCAATAGTCTTTCAATAATATTTCAATAGTCTTTCTATAATGGGTCTTGTGTATCTTCTGGCTGACTCTCTGTGGTGTAATCTATTTTTAGATGTGTTAGTGGTGCTGGGGGTGCTCCCAAACTAGAATATATATCATTGGTCCAGCTCTTCTTGAAGGTGGATCTAATGTTACCTGTCCACTTCGCAGTGATTCAATGAACCAACTGCCCTCTTGAACCAACTGCCCTCTTGACATCATTACGGTACTTACATGACATAGTTACTTTCAAACTAATGACAGATCAAAAAGTTGCAACGTGAATGTAACTTGTAACTCAACACATTACAGAAATTTAGTGTAGTAGGAAGTACAGATACTTCATGTAAAATGTAGTGCAGTAAAAGTAAAAGTACCCACATTTAATTCTACTTAAGTAAAGTACAGATACATGAAAAATGTATTTAAGTACAGTAACAAAGTATTTGTACTTAGTTACATCCCACCACTGAGCCTCAGAGAGCCCTGTCCAGAAGTCTACAGTCCTTTAGGTTGTTTTCACATCAGATAGTCCGGTAGACTCGGTTCGGTTGGGGACCAATATTCTTAACATTTTGTTTACTTTTGAGCTGGTGCGGTTTGCATTCACACTGTACAGTACTGTGCAGTCGAGCCAACCTGTTCAAACCAACCTGTTCCCCCACTCACCTGTGGTGGCGCTGCACCAAGAACTACTGAAAGAAACAACACAAAAACCTCTGAAGAAAACACTTTTCATTTTTCTACCTGGATTATTGAGCATGCATCAGGGTATCTGAAGAAGACACTTCTTCTTCTTGAAATAAAAACAAAAATGGAGTTGCATCAAGTTTTAGCGGTTTTATGAGTTATTTTTTGTCATTTTTCAACAATGGACTCAGCATGAGTGGAAGATGAGGCAGAAGACCATATGAAATGTTGTTTTTCACACAAGGCATGCTGACGGCTCCATATGAGGTAAGAGAAATGCGTGTTTGTTTGCCCTGCACTGTAGTCCACTTCCTGCTTGCGGAGCAGTGCAAACCGCTCTCGATATCAGGATACGCGTGGAAGGTGGAGCCGATGGACGCCAGGACCGGTTCAAGCAGGAATCTGGACCGGCTGGCGCCGACAGAAGGACCCAAAAGCAGGAGACCAGATGGCTCGGAAAGACAAAAATGGCAATTAGTGAACTGCACAAACATCACACAGGATAAATAACTAGAGGAACCACAATTACTTACCAGTTCCCCGTAAGAGGCCCTCGGTGCAGACTGAAGCAGAACCACACAGATCCTGACACCATGGAAGGACAATGCTCAATTAATGTCGTGTGCAAGGATTTTTCCTCTGCAGCCTCAGGAACCAGCTCCTCTTCATGTAAAGTCAGGAGGAACCCAACCTCTTCCTGATGAAAGTTACAGAGACTAAATAGGAAGACACTGATTAAGTGATCAGGAACACCTGCGGGAGAAAAGCAGCAGGTAAACATGACAGAGACTGAGCAGCAGCTGAGCAGATAATCATGACAGAGCAGCAGGTCCTCATGACAGTCCTACATGACAGAGAGCAGCAGGTCCTCATGACAGTTCTACATGACAGAGAGCAGCAGGTCCTCATGACAGTCCTACATGACAGAGAGCAGCAGGTCCTCATGACAGTCCTACATGACAGAGAGCAGCAGGTCCTCATGACAGTCCTACATGACAGAGAGCAGCAGGTCCTCATGACAGTTCTACATGACAGAGAGCAGCAGGTCCTCATGACAGTTCTACATGACAGAGAGCAGCAGGTCCTCATGACAGTTCTACATGACAGAGAGCAGCAGGTCCTCATGACAGTTCTACATGACAGAGAGCAGCAGGTCCTCATGACAGTTCTACATGACAGAGAGCAGCAGGTCCTCATGACAGTTCTACATGACAGAGAGCAGCAGGTCCTCATGACAGTTCTACATGACAGAGAGCAGCAGGTCCTCATGACAGTTCTACATGACAGAGAGCAGCAGGTCCTCATGACAGTTCTACATGACAGAGAGCAGCAGGTCCTCATGACAGTTCTACATGACAGAGAGCAGCAGGTCCTCATGACAGTTCTACATGACAGAGAGCAGCAGGTCCTCATGACAGTTCTACATGACAGAGAGCAGCAGGTCCTCATGACAGTTCTACATGACAGAGAGCAGCAGGTCCTCATGACAGTTCTACATGACAGAGAGCAGCAGGTCCTCATGACAGTTCTACATGACAGAGAGCAGCAGGTCCTCATGACAGTTCTACATGACAGAGAGCAGCAGGTCCTCATGACAGTTCTACATGACAGAGAGCAGCAGGTCCTCATGACAGTTCTACATGACAGAGAGCAGCAGGTCCTCATGACAGTTCTACATGACAGAGAGCAGCAGGTCCTCATGACAGTTCTACATGACAGAGAGCAGCAGGTCCTCATGACAGTTCTACATGACAGAGAGCAGCAGGTCCTCATGACAGTTCTACATGACAGAGAGCAGCAGGTCCTCATGACAGTTCTACATGACAGAGAGCAGCAGGTCCTCATGACAGTTCTACATGACAGAGAGCAGCAGGTCCTCATGACAGTTCTACATGACAGAGAGCAGCAGGTCCTCATGACAGTTCTACATGACAGAGAGCAGCAGGTCCTCATGACAGTTCTACATGACAGAGAGCAGCAGGTCCTCATGACAGTTCTACATGACAGAGAGCAGCAGGTCCTCATGACAGTTCTACATGACAGAGAGCAGCAGGTCCTCATGACAGTCCTACATGACAGAGGCTGAGCAGCAGCTGAGCAGATAATCATGACAGAGCAGCAGGTCCTCATGACAGTTCTACATGACAGAGAGCAGCAGGTCCTCATGACAGTTCTACATGACAGAGAGCAGCAGGTCCTCATGACAGTCCTACATGACAGAGGCTGAGCAGCAGCTGAGCAGATAATCATGACAGAGCAGCAGGTCCTCATGACAGTTCTACATGACAGAGAGCAGCAGGTCCTCATGACAGTTCTACATGACAGAGAGCAGCAGGTCCTCATGACAGTCCTACATGACAGAGAGCAGCAGGTCCTCATGACAGTCTACATGACAGAGAGCAGCAGGTCCTCATGACAGTCCTACATGACAGAGAGCAGCAGGTCCTCATGACAGTCCTACATGACAGAGAGCAGCAGGTCCTCATGACAGTCCTACATGACAGAGAGCAGCAGGTCCTCATGACAGTCCTACATGACAGAGAGCAGCAGGTCCTCATGACAGTCCTACATGACAGAGAGCAGCAGGTCCTCATGACAGTCCTACATGACAGAGAGCAGCAGGTCCTCATGACAGTCCTACATGACAGAGAGCAGCAGGTCCTCATGACAGTCCTACATGACAGAGAGCAGCAGGTCCTCATGACAGTCCTACATGACAGAGAGCAGCAGGTCCTCATGACAGTCCTACATGACAGAGAGCAGCAGGTCCTCATGACAGTCCTACATGACAGAGAGCAGCAGGTCCTCATGACAGTTCTACATGACAGAGAGCAGCAGGTCCTCATGACAGTTCTACATGACAGAGAGCAGCAGGTCCTCATGACAGTTCTACATGACAGAGAGCAGCAGGTCCTCATGACAGTTCTACATGACAGAGAGCAGCAGGTCCTCATGACAGTTCTACATGACAGAGAGCAGCAGGTCCTCATGACAGTTCTACATGACAGAGAGCAGCAGGTCCTCATGACAGTTCTACATGACAGAGAGCAGCAGGTCCTCATGACAGTTCTACATGACAGAGAGCAGCAGGTCCTCATGACAGTCCTACATGACAGAGAGCAGCAGGTCCTCATGACAGTCCTACATGACAGAGAGCAGCAGGTCCTCATGACAGTCCTACATGACAGAGAGCAGCAGGTCCTCATGACAGTCCTACATGACAGAGAGCAGCAGGTCCTCATGACAGTCCTACATGACAGAGAGCAGCAGGTCCTCATGACAGTCCTACATGACAGAGAGCAGCAGGTCCTCATGACAGTCCTACATGACAGAGAGCAGCAGGTCCTCATGACAGTTCTACATGACAGAGAGCAGCAGGTCCTCATGACAGTTCTACATGACAGAGAGCAGCAGGTCCTCATGACAGTTCTACATGACAGAGAGCAGCAGGTCCTCATGACAGTTCTACATGACAGAGAGCAGCAGGTCCTCATGACAGTTCTACATGACAGAGAGCAGCAGGTCCTCATGACAGTTCTACATGACAGAGAGCAGCAGGTCCTCATGACAGTTCTACATGACAGAGAGCAGCAGGTCCTCATGACAGTTCTACATGACAGAGAGCAGCAGGTCCTCATGACAGTTCTACATGACAGAGAGCAGCAGGTCCTCATGACAGTTCTACATGACAGAGAGCAGCAGGTCCTCATGACAGTTCTACATGACAGAGAGCAGCAGGTCCTCATGACAGTTCTACATGACAGAGAGCAGCAGGTCCTCATGACAGTTCTACATGACAGAGAGCAGCAGGTCCTCATGACAGTTCTACATGACAGAGAGCAGCAGGTCCTCATGACAGTTCTACATGACAGAGAGCAGCAGGTCCTCATGACAGTTCTACATGACAGAGAGCAGCAGGTCCTCATGACAGTTCTACATGACAGAGAGCAGCAGGTCCTCATGACAGTTCTACATGACAGAGAGCAGCAGGTCCTCATGACAGTTCTACATGACAGAGAGCAGCAGGTCCTCATGACAGTTCTACATGACAGAGAGCAGCAGGTCCTCATGACAGTTCTACATGACAGAGAGCAGCAGGTCCTCATGACAGTTCTACATGACAGAGAGCAGCAGGTCCTCATGACAGTTCTACATGACAGAGAGCAGCAGGTCCTCATGACAGTTCTACATGACAGAGAGCAGCAGGTCCTCATGACAGTTCTACATGACAGAGAGCAGCAGGTCCTCATGACAGTTCTACATGACAGAGAGCAGCAGGTCCTCATGACAGTTCTACATGACAGAGAGCAGCAGGTCCTCATGACAGTTCTACATGACAGAGAGCAGCAGGTCCTCATGACAGTCCTACATGACAGAGAGCAGCAGGTCCTCATGACAGTCCTACATGACAGAGGCTGAGGAGCAGCTGAGAAGCTAATCCTGACCTCAATGACAGTTCTACATGACAGAGAGCAGCAGGTCCTCATGACAGTCCTACATGACAGAGACTGAGGAGCAGCTGAGAAGATAATCCTGACCTCAATGACAGTTCTACATGACAGAGAGCAGCAGGTCCTCATGACAGTCCTACATGACAGAGGCTGAGGAGCAGCTGAGAAGCTAATCCTGACCTCAATGACAGTTCTACATGACAGAGAGCAACAGGTCCTCATGACAGTCCTACATGACAGAGGCTGAGGAGCAGCTGAGAAGATAGTCCTGACCTCAATGACAGTTCTACATGACAGAGAGCAGCAGGTCCTCATGACAGTTCTACATGACAGAGAGCAGCAGGTCCTCATGACAGTCCTACATGACAGAGAGCAGCAGGTCCTCATGACAGTTCTACATGACAGAGAGCAGCAGGTCCTCATGACAGTTCTACATGACAGAGAGCAGCAGGTCCTCATGACAGTTCTACATGACAGAGAGCAGCAGGTCCTCATGACAGTTCTACATGACAGAGAGCAGCAGGTCCTCATGACAGTTCTACATGACAGAGAGCAGCAGGTCCTCATGACAGTTCTACATGACAGAGAGCAGCAGGTCCTCATGACAGTTCTACATGACAGAGAGCAGCAGGTCCTCATGACAGTTCTACATGACAGAGAGCAGCAGGTCCTCATGACAGTCCTACATGACAGAGAGCAGCAGGTCCTCATGACAGTCCTACATGACAGAGAGCAGCAGGTCCTCATGACAGTCCTACATGACAGAGAGCAGCAGGTCCTCATGACAGTCCTACATGACAGAGAGCAGCAGGTCCTCATGACAGTCCTACATGACAGAGAGCAGCAGGTCCTCATGACAGTCCTACATGACAGAGAGCAGCAGGTCCTCATGACAGTCCTACATGACAGAGAGCAGCAGGTCCTCATGACAGTCCTACATGACAGAGAGCAGCAGGTCCTCATGACAGTCCTACATGACAGAGAGCAGCAGGTCCTCATGACAGTCCTACATGACAGAGAGCAGCAGGTCCTCATGACAGTCCTACATGACAGAGAGCAGCAGGTCCTCATGACAGTCCTACATGACAGAGAGCAGCAGGTCCTCATGACAGTCCTACATGACAGAGAGCAGCAGGTCCTCATGACAGTCCTACATGACAGAGAGCAGCAGGTCCTCATGACAGTCCTACATGACAGAGAGCAGCAGGTCCTCATGACAGTCCTACATGACAGAGAGCAGCAGGTCCTCATGACAGTCCTACATGACAGAGAGCAGCAGGTCCTCATGACAGTCCTACATGACAGAGAGCAGCAGGTCCTCATGACAGTCCTACATGACAGAGAGCAGCAGGTCCTCATGACAGTCCTACATGACAGAGAGCAGCAGGTCCTCATGACAGTCCTACATGACAGAGAGCAGCAGGTCCTCATGACAGTCCTACATGACAGAGAGCAGCAGGTCCTCATGACAGTCCTACATGACAGAGAGCAGCAGGTCCTCATGACAGTCCTACATGACAGAGAGCAGCAGGTCCTCGTGACAGTCCTACATGACAGAGGCTGAGGAGCAGCTGAGAAGATAATCCTGACACTCGAGCTTTCGTCTACCGGACAGAGACCTAGGTTTTTAGACGGGCCAGAGTTTGCCCTTTTGTTCCATGATAGAGTTCGATGGTGCGTTCACACCTTCCCAAACGAACCGGACTTCCTAGGCAAACGAGCTAGAGTTCAGGACAACAGGGCTGGTGTGAATGCACCCTTAGATGTTTAGCACAGAACCTTGGAGGCAGGTCTTTGGTAAAGGACACATGCTTGCAGTAAAAAAAAGGTGCAACCTCTAATTTTTGTTTCTTGTTTCTTTTATGTTTTGATTGAGCTTAATTAAGCTGCAGTTGTACTTTACCGCAGTATCCCAACATATTTTAAAAAAGTAGCCCCAAAAGGACTTATTGCAGCACTCCATCAGTTTGATCTGCTGTACCTCATAAGCCTGCATCTAACTGGATTGATTATTTCCTGCCATGTGGAGCAGCAGCAGTGAGAGGCAAACAGAAACTGAGTGAATGAAAACATAAAGAGTAAATTAGAGTTTTATTTTCTCCACAATACAATATATGACTTTGACAACTTTCATGTCTTGTAGGTTGTTTTTCTAACGATGCAGAGATGATTGACAGGAAGGTGGCTTCTATAGTAAGATGAAGCAAATAAGATCTGATATGCAGATAGGAAGAGGAAAAGAGTGTGGGGCGTCACTTTTACACCTTCAGTTTAAGAGAGAGTCAGAGTCAGAGAGAATTTATTGTCATTTGCACCGCATGTAGTACATGTGTTGAAAACGAGATTATGTACACAGGGTCCCAGTTACATCCAACAACAAATGCAAGAGAAATACAATAATAACATCTAGGATTAACTAAGAGAAAAGAAAAAAAAGAAAAGACAAGTGAATACAAAGAATGAATGCATAAATGAACATTGTTTTATTAAGACAAGTAAACAACCCTTTCTGTTTATAATGCATGCTGTGTTTTACTGTCATTTCTATGCAAATTGTGAACAGTATGTGCCATACAGCTGAAATAATAGTAGCAAACCCACTTTACTTGTGTTTTGCATTATTATTTCAGAACACAGGCCTTTGTTTGCATGTACCTGAACTGGAGGTTTGTTTTACAGTTTGCTATTTTTAATTCAATTCTCACATTACCTATAACTCAAAATGAAACTTGTTGAGTTTTGTACACTTTTTAAAATAAATATATAAAAAAGGCATGCATGTCGATTGGATATGAAGACATTTCGTTGTACTGCAATGGACATATTTTCATTTTAGTATTTTCTTACAGTTTATGCAACTTCTTATAGTTAAATTCTTACAATTAACACTAACCCTAACCCACTTCCATCACATAACTTCTGATAACCAGTTACAACTGAGGTATTAGCTTTTGCAATCTGAGCAGCACATTTCAGAAAGACAGTGCTAACCACCTGAATCAGAGCAGCTCTGTATTGGGAGTTTCACTTGGGATTGCGTGCCCAGACGTACGTTTCCCTGATAGTTAGCTGTCACTTGCAGTTGTCTGTATATCCAGATTGATAAAAGGACACTTGTCGCTTTTGCTTATCGTTGTTTAGTTATACATTTATTTTATCCTACATCTGGCAAGTGTCACTCTCTGTGGGGGAATGATTAATACAATGTGTTAAGAATATAAAATTAGAGGGATGCATGCTGTATTTATGGGTTTTAAGACATATTTAGGGTTTCAGCAAATAATTCTCACCTTTGTGTTTTTCATTTATGTGTGTACCTGCGTATGGTGTGTGCATATTATTTATTTTCCACCTCTTTTCACACATTGTTAAAGCATATTATTTGCTTTTATGCCCACAGCTGACAGGTATATAAGTGGCTCTAATCTAAATCATACTTTGAGGGCAATTTACACTTAGCCCACTGCTGTCTGCCAGGTAGTTTAAAGGCACTGCAGATGTTTATTGGGTTGTTTAAACGAACCCCAAGTAGCACAAAAGGCCCAATCCTTCCCATTAGCACATATTATGGCATGCTAATAAACAAGGGTTACATAAACATTCACAGTGTGTTGCAAGTTGCAGTTACCTTTGTCACATTTCAATTAGTCTTTTATTTAATAATATGTAAATATTAAAATTTCAAGTAATGACATTTCAAGTAGAGGGGCTTTCTTTTTCCTTTCTCATGCTTACAGTCTTCATCAGTCAGCTGAAATCACACAGTTGTCATGGCAACATCTCAGTTAATGCATGGTTCAACAATCATGTCTTTACAAATTAACAGACCTCAAACCTCCCCATGACAACTGACCAAACTTTATTTTTCCTTTTTTTGTTAAAGAATTGTGTACGTTTAAAATAAGATGCTGTATTGATAATTGTATATTATGATTATTATTATTAGTAGTAGTAGTAGTAGTATGGCAGTTATAATAATAATAATAATAATTATTATTATTATTATTATTATTATTATTAT
>JBBPBX010058072.1:0-22222 GCA_038048925.1 Garcialebias charrua
ACAGAGAGCTGTGGTAGCCCGGTGGTCTGTGGTTGTGTCAGGAAGGGCATCCGGTCCGGCGTAAAAACAATTGCCAAGTCTTCATGCGACTAGTTCGCTGTGGTGACCCCTAACGAAGGGAGAAGCCGAAAGAAAAAAAAAAAGTCTGTGTGAATGAATATACAGTAATACTGTATAGAAGTTTTACTTTTTGAATGGAATTACTGAAATAAATAACTTTTTCACAATATTCTAATTTTATGCCCAGCACCTATTTGCATCTCCCCCCCAAAAATGTGTTCCTCAGTTCTGTGTGAGCCCGTATCCTCCACTTCTATGTGGCACGTTTTAAATGTCCTGTGTGACCCTATGTCCTCCACCTCTTTGGGGTGCATTAAATGTCCAGTGTCCATTTCTTTGTGGTGCATTAAATGTCCAGTGTCCACTTCTTCGTGGTGCATTAAATGTCCAGTGTGAAAGCCCCACCTCCACTTCTTTGTGGCACATTTTTTCATTCAACCTTTATTTATACAGGCTAGCCTCGTTGAGCCACAGGGACTCATTTACAAGAGAGACCTGTCTCACTCACACCCAAGGTCATAGAGTCACCATCAGTCTAACATGCATGTTTTTGGACTGTTGGAGGAAACTGGAGCACCCGGAGAAAACCCATGCATGCACGGAGAGAACATGCAAACTCTACCCAGAAAGGCCCCCGGACCGGGATTTGAACCGGGGACCTGCTCGCTGAGAGGCAGCAGCTCTACCAGTTGTGTTAATTGTCCAGTGTGAGCCCATGTCCTCCTTTGCATGTTTTAAATGCTCTGCAGCATGAGTCCTTATAAAATCCTGTTGCTGCAGAATCTCCATTCATGATTCCATCTGCATTTGCAAAAAAACAAACAAAAACAAAAAGTAATTAGCAATATGCAAAGGCAATCTGGAAAATGCAGTGTCTTGCTGGGATCTCCCTGATTAATAAATAAATAAATAAAAACATCCATCCCAGCAAATGTCAGAGTCAGAAAGTCTTTATTGTCATTTGCACCGCATGTGGTACATGTGATGAAAACGAGATTATGTACACGGGGTCCCAGTTACATCCAACAACAAATGCAAGAGAAAAACAGTAATAACATCTAGAATTAACTAAGAAAAACATCAACTAGTAATACACTAAGCCTAATATAGTGGGAATAAACAGCAGCACGAACATGAGTCTGTATGAGCAGATGGTCACAGATGAACACAGCAACAAGAAAACAGATCAGCATCAGCATGATGTGATATTTTGCAGTGTTTATTTTTTATTTTATTTTTATTTATTCATGAGTCTAACAGCCTCAGGGTAGAAGCTGTTCCTCAGTCTAGTGGTTCTACACTTGATGCTCCTCAACCTCCGTCCTGAGGGGAGTGGGGCAAAGAGTGAGTGTGCTGGATGAGTGAGGTCTTTCATGATGCAGGTGGCTCTTTTCCTGCATCTGGAGGTGTAAATGTCTGTGATGGTGGGGAGACTGACTCCAACAGACTTCTGTGCAGCCTTCACCACTCTCTGCAGAGCTTTCCTCTCTTCAACTGTGCAGCCTCCATGCCACACGTTGATGCTGGAGCACAGGATGCTCTCCACTGCACACCTGTAGAACGAGGTGAGAACTGGGCTGCTCAGACCAGCTCGTCTCAGCCGTCTGAGGAAGTAGAGTCTCTGATGACCTTTCTTGATCAGGCTGGTGGTGTTGTTGCTCCAGCTGAGATTATCATTCAAGTGTACACCCAAGTATTTGTAGCTGGAGACCACTTCCACTGCAGACCCACCTATTTTCAGTGGGGCGTGGGTGTGTTTGTTCCTTCTGAAGTCCACAATCATCTCATCATTAGTAAAAAAAAAAAAAAAAAATTAAGTATGATATAGTTTGTGTATTAGTTAGAAAAAGAATTATTCATTTTGCTATTGTGTATTAGTTAGAAAAAGAATTATTCATTTTGTGATGTAGTTTGTGTATCAGTTAGAAAAATTAAGTAGAATTATTCATTTTGTGATCTAGTTTATGTATTACAGTTAGAAAAATAAGTAGAATTATTCATTCTGTGATGTTACTTGAAGGTTATCATTGGTTGAACAAACTGTGAAATAAGGGGCAGATATAATAAGATTTCATCTTCTTTCTGCTCCCTTCATTTTATCCAACTTGTATTCTTGTATCTGATGAAACTGTCTTGTATTGTTCTTTTAAAATGAATGAATAAACATCAATCAATCAATCATCTCCTTCGTCGTCTTCACATTCATGTGAAGATTATTCTCTTTGCACCAGCTCTCCAGATGTTCCACCTCCTGTCTGTAGCTGGACTCATCATTGTTTGTGATGCATCCCACCACCGCTGTATCATCTGCAAACTTAACAATATGACAGCCTGGAAGTGTGGCTGTACAATCATATGTTGATAGGTGGCTTTGAATTTTTGTTTTTGCCAATCACTTATAACACTAGTTAACACACTAACACACATTATTATTTATTAACCTTTATTTAAGCAGGCAAATCCCATAGAGATCACAGATCTCTTTTTCAAGGGAGGCCTGGACCTGAAGGCCGAACATGCATGTTTTGGATCTGTTGGAGGAAACCGGAGTACTCTGATAAAACCCACGCAAGCACGAGAAGAACATGCAAACACCACACAGAAACACTCCAGGTCCAACCGGGGATAGAACCCAGGACCTTGATGTGAGACAACAGTGCTAACCACTGAGACATCGTGCTGCCAAATTTGAGCACATCAGTTAAAAAATTGCTGCAAAACGCACTCGAGTTGCCAAACATTTTCATATCTATGGGGTGCCATTAGCAAAGTTACAAAAATCAACAGCAATATTTTAGTTTAGAGAAAACAAAATTTTCCAGTCATATTTCAACCATGTTATTAATACACGTCGTTCTAAATTAAATATTTAATTTGATAGCTAAATACTTAGTTTACAAAACTAAATACTGAACTTGCAAGTAAAATATTTAGTTCAGATGGTTAGTGGGTGGGTGAGCGTGTGTTGATACATACCTATCAAGAAATTTGTAGACAAAGTCCTTGGTGTGCTTCCTCCAATTCTGGAAATCTGCAGAACCTGTTGGAATAAATCCATGATATAGTTCACTGACACTTCCAAGTGTTTGGTTGTACAGTACTGCGTTATGCTCGGCTTTCCTCCAGACTTGTAAAACCTACCAGGGTAGCAAATTTGGAGTCACGAGGTGCTCCTCTCTCACAAAATCCTCCATGGTCTCTATCCTCTTTGGAACAGCTGAAAAGGTGGGATGTACACGGTGTAGGCGATCGCCGAGGTCAAAGAAGTTGAATACGCTGAAACACTGGGGGGGGGGAAATAAAACAAAAACACACATTTCTTGATTATAATCTCTCCAACAGCAAGGTGGCTGTGGTTGATCATTTTTTTCCAAGTGTCTCACTGCTAACTGTTCAATACTTACCATCCTGAGGCAATGGGAATGCCCATCTTCCAATTTCTGATCTGGAAGTGGCATCGGTTTTCCATGAAAAAAATAAAATAAAATAAAAATTATTTTGCAAGGCCTGATAAAATAAACAATGGTTTAAAGTGTAATGTATACCGGTACTCACTGGGCGTTGACAGGTCCTTGGGTTGAGGCGCTGCACTTGCTGAGGACAAAAACAAAAGATTATTCAGCAATGCAAAATAATTAAGATGAAGCAAAAAGGTGCATTAGCTGTGACATGTCCTAGGACCAACGCTCCACAAATTATATATATACCCGGTATATATATAAAAAGTAGGCCACACAAAAGTCTTTGCTCAGAGGCCTGCATGCACGCGCACAGACTGGGGAGATTTTTTTTATTTTTTATTCGTCCATTCAGTAACTGATTACATGTATTGATGAAAAACATTTCCTTTTCACCTTCCAGCCTTGTTGATGATCATTTCAGTTCCTACATGGTCGGATTTGCCCCAGAGGTCCTTGTCATGTAGGACAACTTTGATGTCTTCCACCCCCTGTACAACAAACAGTTTGTGATTTGATTCACAGTCTTTACTTTACATTCTGAAGGGGAAGTTGGATGTGGTGAAAAGTCAAATAAATGATTATTTACACACTTGAGCTGCTACCTGCTGGCTGGACGCCTTCAGAGGACTGTCCTTGGTGGACTATTTTGGGGGGTCCGCGACTCCGCGCACTCCGAGTCCGAGCGCTCTGCAAGGTTGAACTGGTCCCCTCCGTTTCCCATGTCCTAAAAGACACGCACACAGGTTCCACACATGTTTGGAGTTTAACTGGTGCAATATAATTAGTGGGTTTCATCACAATGAGACATTTTGACACCAAACATTAAAGATTTGGGACAGTGGTCGTTTGTCCTCATCAAACTAACTCATAAACATGATTCATTTTGATAAGACCGCGCGCGCCACGTTCGGTCACATAACCTGATCAAGCTTAATCTGAAATGAGATTACACGAGATTATAAATAAACTACCTTCAGAAAAAGAGGATCATGAGGATCCTGAACAGTTGACAACAATGTGTGTTTGTCATGTGAATGCTCCATCAGGGATCGTGTCTTGAAAGTGCACGCTTTGTTTCTCAGGGGAGGATGGGGTCACAAAACATACCTAGGACACCAAATTCCAAGTCCAGATTAACACCACACACCTGACAGAAAGAAAAAAAACACAGTTGTTTATAAACACAACTGGAGCGACATGTTCACAGAGATATTAGTCAGAATGTAGTTTAGACTTATCTCATTTTGCCTAGTCAAAGTAAAATTAGAGATAGGAGACATTTTAAAGCTTTTTTATTTCACATTTACTCATTCATTTGCAACTGAAAAGCTTTGGTCTGAATTCAGGTCATCTGGACAGTTTTTTTTCTATTTTTTAATGCTGAAACGTTTCACCTTCCAGCCGGCTTCATCAGTCTAAAACAAGCAGGTTGAATGAATGAATAATGGGGACGCATGCAGGCCTCGCAAGGCTGCAGGCCTCGATAGTCTCAAAGCAAAACAAAGAAACAAAAACAAAACAAAAAAAACTCGTAGCATACGGCTTACTTGCATAGAATAACTTATTTTCTAAACTGTACTGTTCGATTTTCCTTTACATCGTCTGCCGCAGACGTAGATACAAGTTAGCTTACGTTAGCTCGTTAGCTCCAAAGTTAGCTCCATCGTTAGCTATGTACGTGAAACCACAGAATTCAAGAGAGCAAAGCTACAAAACAGAACCAATTACCTTCAACTTCTGAATGGATTGCAGCAAGTTTAGGGCAGGAGTTCCGTGACAAATTAACTGAACACAGTTGAGCTCGAAAGATCACAGGCAGCACAGACAGAAAATAAACAACAACGGTTAGGATTCAAGCCAGCAGCGCGGTTCAACAAGAGAGGCGTTGACTGGTTGGAACAGATCACGTGCTGCCTCCACCAATCCAATCATAACGCTCGAGTTCCGAAGTTCTTCTTCTTGTTTTTTAATGGAAGAAAGCAAAAAACACAAGTACTGCCACCTACTGAAATGAATGTGTGACCGCGACGTCGTGGAATAAATGAGGTTTCTTGTAAATGAGTCGAGTCTAAGCCTAAATAAAGGTTGAATGAATGAATAATAACAACAACAACAACAACAACAACAACAACAACAACAATTATATTCTTCAAATAAATAATATACAGGTATAAGGGGCAGATATAATAAGATTTATTCTGAGGAAGTCTTTCGGACGAAAGACGAAACGTTTCTACAATTTTTTGCTTTGTTTTGTTTTTTTTGTTTTTTGAATGTCCAGAGGACCAGACTTAGCTTTTTTAGATTTTTCTACCTGGATTATTGAGCATGCATCAGGGTAAGATTTATTCTTCTTTCTGCCACCTTTCATTTTTTTACATTTTGTACACTATCATTATGAGATTGCCTTGTATTGTTTCTTTTGTAAAAAAATGAACAAATTTAATAAACATAAACATAAACATAAATAATATACAGTATATATAATTTGTAAAAAAGAAAAAAAGAATTGAGGAAATGCATTAAAATGTTATTAAAAAACAACATTCTTCATAAATCAATTGTCTAACTGCAAATTTATATCCTAAAAGTTTAACTCTGTGAACATGGTCCAGATAACGTCCAAAACTGACGTTCATACGACGTACAAATGCGGTCATGGTTAGACGTCAAAAATAGACCTTGTTTGCACGTCGGGGCGACGTCTAGAATTGGACTCTCAAATGACGGACAAGTCTAATTTGTAAAAAAAATAAAAAAGAATTGAGGAAATGCATTAAAATGATATTAAAAAACAACATTCTTAATAAATCAATTGTCTAACTGCACTTTTATAGTCCTAAAAGTTTAACTCTGTGAACATGGTCCAGATCATCTCCAAAACTGACGTTCATATGACGTACAAATGCGGTCATATTTAGACGTCAAAAAAAGACCTTGTTTGCACGTCGGGGCGACGTCTAGAATTGGTCTTCGACCAACGGGCTCTATATAGACGTCACCTCGACGTCCCCTGGACGTCTACTGTTTAGTGGGCTAGTAGGGTCACCCAAGGCAGACAGGTCCTAGGTGAGGGACGAGACAAAGCGCAGCCCACAAGACCCCTTATGATGAGTAATATAAATGGAAACAATGTTCCCTCGCCCGGACGCGGGTCACCGGGGCCCCACTCTGGAGCCAGGCCCGGAGGAGGGGCACGTTGGCGAGCGCCTGGTGGCCGGGCTTTCACCCATGGAGCTCGGCCGGGCACAGCCCGAAGAGGAGACGTGGGTCCCCCTTCCCATAGGCTCACCACCTGTGGGAGGGGCCAAAGGGGTCGGGTGCATTGTGGAATGGGTGGTGGCCGAGGGCGGGGACCCTGGCGGTCTGATCCTCGGCTACAGAAGCTGGCCATTGGGACATGGAATGTCACCTCTCTGGTGGGGAAGGAGCCTGAGCTAGTGTGTGAGGTTGAGAGGTTCCGGCTAGAAATAGTCGGACTCACCTCAACGCATGGCTCTGGCTCTGGAACCAGTTTCCTTGAGAGGGGTTGGACACTCTTCCACTCTGGAGTTGCCCCTGGTGAGAGGCGCCGAGCAGGAGTGGGCATACTTGTTGCCCCCCATCTCGGTGCCTGTACGTTGGGGTTCACCCCGGTGAACGAGAGGGTAGCCTCCCTTCGCCTACGTGTGGGGGGACGGGCTCTGACTGTTGTTTGTGCCTATGCGCCGAACGGCAGCGCAGATTACCCACCCTTTTTGGAGTCCTTGGAGGGGGTATTGGAGGGTGCGCCTCCTGGGGACTCCCTTGTTCTGCTGGGGGACTTCAACGCTCACGTGGGCAATGACAGTGAGACCTGGAGGGGTGTGGTTGGGAGGAACGGCCCCCCTGATCTGAACCCGAGTGGTGTTCTGTTGTTGGACTTCTGTGCTCGTCATGGATTGTCCATAACGAACACCATGTTCAGGCATAAGGGTGTACATATGTGCTCTTGGCACCAGGACACCCTAGGTCGTAGTTCAATGATCGACTTTGTTGTCGTCTCATCTGATCTGCGGCCGCATGTCCTGGACACTCGGGTGAAGAGAGGGGCGGAGCTGTCAACTGACCACTACCTGGTGGTGAGTTGGCTCCGATGGTGGGGGAGGATGCCGGTCAGACCTGGCAGACCCAAACGTATTGTGAGGGTCTGCTGGGAACGTCTGGCAGAGTCTCCCGTAAGACGGAGCTTTAACTCCCACCTCCGGGAGAGCTTTGAACACGTTCCGAGGGAGGCGGGGGACATTGAGCCCGAGTGGGCCATGTTTCGCGCCTCTATTGTCGAGGCAGCTTATCGGAGTTGTGGCCGCAAGGTTGTTGGTGCCTGTCGTGGTGGCAACCCTCGAACCCGGTGGTGGACACCGGCGGTGAGGGATGCTGTCAAGCTGAAGAAGGAGTCCTATTGGGCCTTTTTGGCCTGTGGGACCCCGGAAGCAGCAGATAGGTACCGGCAGTCCAAGCGGCATGCGGCTCGGGTGGTTGCTGAGGCAAAAACTCGGGCGTGGGAGGAGTTCGGAGAGGCCATGGAGAATGACTTCCGTACGGCTTCGAGGCGATTCTGGTCCACCATCCGGCGTCTCAGGGGGGGAAAGCGGTACGCGACCAACACCATTTATGGTGGGGATGGCGTGCTGTTGACCTCAACTCGGGATGTTGTGAGTCGGTGGGCGGAATACTTCGAAGACCTCCTCAATCCTACTGGCACGTCTTCCACTGAGGAAGCGGAGCCTGGGGACTTTGGATCGGGCTCTCCAATCTCTGGTGCGGAGGTCGCCGAGGTGGTTAAAAAGCTCCGCGGTGGCAAGGCTCCGGGGGTGGATGAGATTCGTCCTGAGTTCCTTAGGGCTCTGGATGTTGTGGGGTTGTGTTGGCTTACGCGACTCTGCAATATCGCGTGGACATCGGGGGCAGTTCCCTTGGATTGGCAGACTGGGGTGGTGGTTCCCCTATTCAAAAAGGGGGACCGTAGGGTGTGTTCCAACTATAGAGGGATCACACTCTTAAGCCTCCCTGGTAAGGTCTATTCAGGGGTTCTGGAGAGGAGGGTCCGTCGGATAGTCGAACCTCGGATTCAGGAGGAGCAGTGTGGTTTTCGTCCTGGTCGTGGAACACTAGACCAGCTCTACACCCTCAACAGGGTCCTGGAGGGTGCGTGGGAGTTTGCCCAACCAGTTTACATGTGCTTTGTAGACTTGGAAAAGGCATTCGACCGCGTCCCTCGGGGGGTTCTGTGGCGGGTACTCCGGGAGTATGGGGTACCAGGCCCATTGATATGGGCTGTTAGGTCCCTGTACGACCGGTGTCAGAGCTTGGTCCGCATTGCCGGCAGTAAGTCAGGCTCGTTTCCGGTGAGAGTTGGACTCCGCCAAGGTTGCCCTTTGTCACCGATTCACTGGCGGTTCTGGACACGGGCCCACGCGGGCCAGTGCCCGTGTATCACGGAGCCTGGCCCTCCCTCTGGCCCGCCCTCTGAGCAAGAAGCGGAAACCATCCGATACCAGCATAATTTACGTATCAGATTTTTGATCCAACCTGCCGATATTTTCTGACCCATGATGCACGTTGGCTTCAAACTATGGAATGGATTTCCTGAACGGAGGCGTGTCTCATGATCCCAGAGTAATAAGACCCGCCTCACATTCAGGAAATCCATGTCATAGTTTGCAGCCAGCTGCAGCGTGAGGAGCTGACTGAGTACTCAGTTGGGTTTGTTTTGGCATCGTTTTCAAAAAGCGGGTCGTTTGTTTATGGATTCTTTACATGGAGCTGGTCACAATTGGTTATGGATCACTGTTTACATGGAGCTAGACACTTGTTCTGTCGCAAGATCTGACACTGGTGAGTAACATGTTAGCTAGCCTAGCAGCTAGCCGACTTTTCATCGTAACAAAGTAACATGTGTCCGCTGTGTGGAAGTATTTAAACACCGCAAGACAACAACGTGGAATGTCTGCAGAGCTATATACAGTAAACACATCTGTGTCACATTAAACCGCGGTCAAGTTAGTTTTACGCCGGACATTCGAGCTCCGGGGCTTCAGCGGTGTGTTTTTCTTTTTCAAGCCGGGAATGGCGCTCTGTTTCCGGGCAGCTGCTGTCAGCTTCCCCCTGGAGGTCCGTGGCTGCGGATCATATCATAACAGCTACAATATAAAGCCATGTAAACACTAAAAACAGGAACATGTCTGTGTTGGTTTATGCCATGAACTTAGCAGATGTAAAGCCATTTAACATTTTATTTAATTTATTTATTCATTCATTTAAAAGAGACAAAATAAAACAAATTAATCAAAAATAAAACATTGAATGAAAAGAGTGCAGAAAGAAGAAAAAAATCTTATATCACCCCATTATTTAAAATAATATATAAAATAACTTTAAACAAACAATCACTTAACTCCATATCTGTAAAATTAACTGAATTATAACCATTTTTGAGTTTGGCTTATTTCAATTGCCTGCTGCAGCCATCTTCAATTCAATTGTACTCAAAAGTTAATCAGCAGTAAAGAAACATCCGTTTATTATTTCTTGAAAGATTTTTCAAAATCTGTCCAGAGGGTCATGAGATATTTTGCTAACAGACCAACATCATTGATTCCAAATAAATAACGCCAGTGGTGGAGAAAGTACTCAAACACTGTACTTAAGTAAAAGTACAAATAAACAGACAAAATGTACTCTAGTAAAAGTAGAAGTACCATATTAATGTTTTTACTTAAGTAAAAGTAAATAAGTACTTGCTTTTAAAAATACTTAAAGTATTAAAGTAAAAGTACTTGCTGAATGTATTACCTAATGCAATGGTTTACAAAATCATCAAGTGTGCGTATATTTTCTGTAACAATACATTAATAGTGTTGAGTCATTTTAATGAACAATGCTGCAGATAATACATGTTTTTATTGTGTTTACTCTGACACAGTTCACACTTGGACTTGTGATTCTGTGCGTCAGTATTTCAGGGATGACATGAAGAGTTAAATGTCATTAAGT
Source organism: Garcialebias charrua (assembly GCA_038048925.1). Taxonomy (NCBI): domain Eukaryota; kingdom Metazoa; phylum Chordata; class Actinopteri; order Cyprinodontiformes; family Rivulidae; genus Garcialebias; species Garcialebias charrua. The sequence continues at coordinate 10,536 of JBBPBX010058072.1, forward strand.
AAAATAAGAAAGAGGAATGATTTTACCTTTGAACATTTTTATTTAACACAAACCAATGTGTCATTTTAACTGCAGTAAACACGTTTAAGTAAAAGTTGTCTGTTTGAAAAAAGGAGCATTAGACCTAACAAGGGAACATCTGATCATTTCAACTGCAGTTTGTCATCAACTCTAGTTAAAATACTGTCTAGTCAACCTTGTAATGGGTCAATAGTGAACAATATTTTAACTTCCTGACACCATTTTCAAAACTTGGACCTGAGTGTCGAGACATTTGGAGACATCTCTTGTCTCATGGGCGTAGCCAGGGGGGGTTTGCCCGGTTCGAACGAACCGCCCACTTTGCCTATGAAGTCCCGTCTACAACTCCCGCGAGATTGTGAGGTGAAGACGACGTTCACTCTGTCCTGGCTTGGAAGGCAACACGGTGGCTTCAAAACAACAAACAAACGGTGGATTCAAACGGTAAAATTACATAGTGGTTTTTGATTCAACTGTTCATTTGTGTATTTTAAGTAGTACTGTTTGATGTTAGAGAGATTAGAAGTGGGTCACGTTTTTATAAGATATGGATAATGCTAAAACATGCTAAAGCTAAGCTAAGTAGCTACGATTTTCGCCACGTTTTTTTTCCTTGTTTTTGTCTATTTCCGCCATGTTGGGAACAGTAATTTATCTGAAATTAGTACCAGTACGGCCCCATTCTATCCCTAAAGCTGAGTTTACAGTGATAGGACAGATAGTTACTCACAGGAAGCCTGAAACGGAGCGTCCATGTTTTTCTAAACAAAAGCTACAGGCCTCAGGCCTAGTTTGGACAGGATACAAACAATAACTTAGCAGTGTTGAATATAATATAGCCTATTTGGTGAAAAATAAATGTTTGGATAAATTTTCAAAAGAACAAACATTCAGAAAAACTGTTTTTGTACGTAAGACAAGTAAAAAAACTTTTTCAAATAGAAACCCAAAATGTCTTAGCAGATCTTACAAAATTGTTTACTACATACTAAATATTATGTTAAACTGTTTTTCAGGTTTCTGTGCTGGATACCAGCAACATGGGTAGGTGCAAGCAGAAGGACAGAGAGGAGAAAAGAGCAGCCGAAGGTTGTGCTTCAATGTACAACTTTGTTTCAAAGAAACAGAGAGTTCCAGGTAAAATAAATAAATAAAACAGATCTTCTTGTAAAATAGATTTTGTCAATAATGTCTTAGAATGATTTCAGGAACAAATGTTTTCTTATTTAGAATGTATTTCTGTAAATTCTTTTAGCTAAATATTAAATCTTTTGATATAATTATTTAAATGCTAAAAGTGTCTAAAAAATATTCTAAAATCTCTTATTCACGTGTCATATCTTAGATGAAGACTGCAAGTTTGGTGTGTACCAGTGCTTCGAATGATGAGATTGCTGCCTCCATGCTGACAGAAGTAACGATGATCAGCTTTGTCATTTAATATTTTTTTGTTTGTTCTTTGTTTTTGTCACAGGTGTCTGAGATCCAATGTGTGTATACATCTCTGAGGGAAGATGTCAGGGAGTCATTCCAACTGATCTATGACCAAGCTGTGCGTGTGGCTGACAAAGTGGGTCTGACACCATGCAAGCCCTGCATCGCAAAGCGTCAGCAGCACCGGAGCAACATTCCATCTGAAGATGTGTTCAGTCACTACAGGCTGAACCTTGCCATTCCATTCCTTGAACACATCATATCAAACCTGGAAGCTCAATTTTCTTGTAAGAATTTAACTCTTTATGAAGATTTACAAACATCTAACTACAGTACTCTACTCTGTAATTGGATATGTCATGTGTCTGCATGTAGTTTGAACATGTTAAACCAAATACACTCATGATCTCTAACTCTAATTAAGCAATTTTTTTAAAGGAAAATTGTTAATTCAACTTGCACTTTTGAGACTTTTTATTTTATATACATATTTTGAAGGTTTTACAACTTTTTTTGTTTTTCCCCAGACTATTAGCATTTTTGTTTTCATACTTTTTTTTAAATCAATAACATCTAGTGCTGAAGAAATATAGCAGTGATAATCTTCTTAGGATAAATTACAATATACATAAAAATAATGCTGAATCTGCTGGCAAAACATTTTTGTAATTAGTATCAGTTTTATGCAATTAAAAGTAATCAGAACTATTGTCTAAACATTGTCAATGCAGTGAATGACTGCAATATCAACTTTCTTTTTCATGTATAATATCATTTTAATTTTAAAAAGCATAAAAAAACTACAGTAATGTCCTATGAAGCCAGGATTTTTTTTCAGCCTTTGCAGTGCTCCCTCTGGTGGAGAAACATTATATAGGCAGACACACGACTCACCTTTTAATCAGCCATCACTCCTGTGTTCCAGTGGCATTTTCTGTTAGCCAGTCAGTCCAAATTGATCAATTTGATGAATGTATTTTCCTTTATGACCCAAAACTTTTGAACAATTGTGTACATATTACAGAGGTCAGCATACAAATAAAAATCTAAGAAATTATTTAAAAAAATTACATACAAGTTAAAAATTACATATAAAACTTGAAACTTAAATATGTTTCTTACAAAGTTTCTTTTTTGTACTCAGCTTTGTCTGCCACAGCTATTGGGACTAGTGCCATCTGTGATCTGCAATCGTCATCTGGACACCACAGCGATTGTGAGCATGTATGCGGAAGACCTACCCAGTCCAGAACTTGTTGACCAAGAGATTACAAGGTGGAAGTTGAAGTAAGTTATTTTGAAGTTAAGCACCTGAGAAGCCCATTTTAGAAATTGAATGTTACAACATTACTATACAGAACATTTTGTTTTAATAATTGTTCTGCTAGGTACGGCAGAGTGTCTGAGTCACAGAGGCCGAACACCCCTGCAGGTTCCATTAAAGAGTGTGACCGAGACCTTTACCCCAACCTGCACGTCCTACTTCAACTGGCCTGCACACTGCCTGTGACCTCCTGCGAATGTGAGCGCAATGCCAGTGCCCTTCGTCGCTTGAACAGCTACATGCGGGCATCAATGACGAAGGAGCGTCTCTCACTGGCACTACTTCACATTCACTGCAGCAAACACATTGACCTTGAGAGCGTTGTTGATGTGTTTGCAAACAAACACTCGAGGAGGATGGAGCTGGACTTGTCTATCCAGAGACATAAGATGTTGGACAGAACTATGCATTGTAAATAAAGGTTTTGCAAAACTACATTTGTCTTGAGAAATTTTAATTTTACTCTAGGGGTCTGCAACCTTTTCGATACAAAGAGCCATTTCTGCTCCTTTATTCACTAAATTAAACGTGTCCGGAGCCACAACACCTGCTGCAACTGGGATTCTCAACTGGTGGCCCACGGACCACTTTAAGTTTGTTAGAGGACATTTTTCTGGCCAGCAGGAATGATTTATAAAACTAAAAATGTCTAATGTAATCTAGTGTAGCACTTTGAGATTTTCATTAAGGAAAAGTGCGTTATAAATTGAATTCATTATTATTATTATTATTATTATTAATGATTTTTTAACATTTACTGATATTTTTACATTTTAAGATAAAATAAAAGACAAGATTCTTGTAAAGAAGGAAAAATTAATATAGTTTTGCCCAGTTTCTAAAAACTAAAACAAACAATGCAGGCCTATGTGATTTTTTTTTTTTACTAGAAAAATTAAGTATCCTACTTAAAAGAAATAAAGCATAAAGTGAAAGTATGTTAACTCCTTGTAATGTAGGAAAACTGCTAAAACTAACCCTTCCAGTTATAAGAACCAATAAAATTCAGTTTTGGTCAAAGCTTGAAAGAGCCGCTGCAGAGGGACCCTGAGCCGCAGGTTGCAGACCCCTGGTCAATTGTTTTTGTGTACGTGTGAATTGTATTGTTGTATTTTTCAATTTATTAATTTCATTCATAAAAAGCAATGTCTAACCACAAAGTAAAAAGATTATTTATTTTTGCAATTGAAGTTATATTATTTGTTGTGGGGTTAGTTTGCAGTTATGTTAAGGAGTGGTACTGTGCCTTTAAGAGGATGACGTCATTCGTTCTTCGGAGCCTCGGAGTAGCGTGTCTCTGGGATGAGTTCTGAATAGAAGACTGGACACACATCCCCTCTCAGTGTGTTGCTCTTTCTCCACTAACAAAAACCACCTATTTGGTAAGATTTACCTCACACAGCATTGTTTTAACTAGCTAGCTAATTAGCTTGTTTACACGTTTGAAGTAACGTGTACCACCGCCAATGAACCAATCAGAGGTCCATTTTTTCTTCAAACGAACCGCCCCTCATAAAATCCTGGCTACGCCACCGTGTCTCCTAACATCCCATGAACTGATACATTTTAATATTGCAGCAATAATTTCTTGTCCAAGTTCAGAATAAGTTGTTTTTCAAAGTTTTTTTTTGAGTCCAGTCTGGCTCTTTTGGGAGAGAGGATCTGTCCTGCTGTACTGAACAGTCTTTCAATAGTCTTTCAATAATATTTCAATAAGGCCATGGGTGTTGTGTATCTTGCTGACTCTGTGGTGGAATCCATTTTGTGTGTGTTAGTGGTGCTGTGGGTGCTCCCAGCTCAGTGACGTATATGTAACAGGTATAAACACTTTGATTATTTTGTAGTGAAATTCTTGCTAAAATATGTATTATAGTTGTCCTGCAGTGTGTGGTTTATAAGCGCCCTCTACTGGTTGGCTATAAATATGACGTAAAACCGGAAGTTCCCCACAGTTGGTCAGCTCTCTGTTGTGGTAAGTCATACAGTTCGGTTATTTTACAAAAGTATCATTAAGTATGCTACAAAGCTAATGTGAAATTTATCATAATACAGTATACAGTTTATTGTAATATACAGAGTTATGCATCAACATTGTGTTGCTACATAACCTTTGATAGAAAACTGTTGATACAAGTTTGGTTTTGTATGAGTTGCTCATAAGAGAATAAATTCATAAATGCTACTTTCTCTAGATGGCCACACCAGTAGAGGAGCTAACTACAGTTTCTTTGTGCTGTGAACCACTCATTTTGCAGGTAATTTGTTATATAAAATGTTCAGAGTTAAGTCCGTTATGTTAACGGTTATATCTTGTACAGTAACGGCTGGTTGTTGCCATGACGACACAACGTTAACTGCTATTTTTTTGTGAACCACCAGAGGGTGCTGTAAGACAATTTAATATTTCATTTTGACGGCTGCCTGTCTTTAATTTTCTAATTTCTTATTTCATTTATGACACAACGTGAACTGTTATTTTTTTGTGAACCATCAGAGGGCGCTGTAGAATAATTTAATATTTCATTTTGACCGCTGTCTGTATTTATTTTTCTATTTTCTTATTTCATTTATAAAAACTAATAAAAAGGAGAAAAAGGATGTTAAGCTAAAATAGGGTTAAAACCAGATTACATTAAATCCATGTTAATTTTAAAACCACTATACGATCATATGTTAAAAAGAGTACAGTATTGTCTGAAATTGTTGTAAGAAAAGTTTTACACACAGTTGGTCAGCTCTCTGCTGTGATGGCCACACCAGTAGAGGAGCTAACTACAGTTTCTTTGTGCTGTGAACCACTCATTTTGCAGTAAAGTTCCACTTCATCCAACCCACTGGCCTCTGAGAGTGTGATTATGACAGGACGGGTCCACAACTGTTACAATGGTGCCGTGACTCAGGACTTCAATCAAGAACATCGAACCTGTAGCCATCCTGTCTGCTGTATCACTTCTTGGAGGCGTTGGTTTGCAGTGTTTTTTGGTTCAAGCTCACACCTGACATGTTAGAATTATAGTGCAGTGTACAAAATGCTGTACAGTGTGACACAGTGAAGTTTTTTTTGTCCCACACAAGTTTTGGGTTTTATTTTATTTTATCTTTCAAGTTGGTGATTTTATTTCCCATGGTGTTTTGTATTTTGGATGTCTATTCATTTTCAAATATCTGAATGATGTCTACTCCTGGTAATCGCTTCTGGTTTGGCACACCCAGTGGTATTGGTAGGGGCAGGGGTATACCCACTCCCATTCAATTTTCTGTTGATAGTCCTACTCAGAGTGGTGTTATGCCCTCATTGGATGCATTTCCTGGTCCCAGGGTTCATAATCCTGTTAACCACCATGCCAGTACACCTATGCCCCATGTCACACCTACACCAACACCTGCTAGTGACAGTTCTGAGTGTGCGGCTGCCCAGATGAGGTCTGTTATCCAGGAGATAGGACATCAGTTGGCTGACAGCATCATGTCACGCATGCAGCCACACAACACAGTTGCTCCCAGTTCTACAACCACACATACTGTAGTGGGTGGTGAGGGTCAGCCTGGTTGTGTGTCTGATGTTTCTCAGGTTCAGGTTGTCATGCAGAGGAAGGTCAAAGAACCTCCATGTTTTGCAGGTAATGACTCAGACTCAATTACAGTGCATGACTGGGAAGATCAGATGAGAGCATTTATTAAGAAAAGTGATATTAGGATTGAAGAACAGGCTGACGAAATCCTTATGCATTTAAAGGGAAAGGCTAAGGATGTAGTTAGGTTTGGGATTAGAAATATCAACACTGACATTAAGGCTAACCCTGATATAATTTATGGTCTCCTCAGGAAACATTTTAGCTCTACTAGGTATTCTGTTGTCCCCTTAGCTGACTTTTACTCAACTTTACCCAAAGACCAGGAAGACCCATATGATTACTGGCTGAGACTAAACAGAGCAGCTGACTTGGCTTCTGACTGCCTGAGAGAGCAGGGCAAATCATTTGAAAACCCTGAGACGGAGGTGACTCGTATGTTTATTAGGAATTGTCCCTGTAGAGACCTGGCTTTCACTTTCAGGTCCAAACCTATCCACAAATGGTCGGCGCATGAAACGCTGGAGGTGCTGAATGAGTACCACGCTGAAGTGAGCTGTAAAGAAACTCCCTCAGTGCATCTCAAGAGGACCGTGGACATTACCATGCACAATGCGGAGGTGAGCCATGGACTGGTCCCTACACACAGTGGTCAGGAACGCCCGCAGACACATGGTACACAGTATGTCTCTCTGGCAGAGGTGATGTCTATGTTAGAGAGGGTTCTGCTGCATGGAGCCTCTGACCAGTCGCAAGTGAGACGGCGAGCTCCACCCAGGCGACCTGTAGACGGCACAGACTATATTAATGGTTTTACTGTTAAGCCATGCATTATCTGCAAAAGCGATGGCCACAGTACCTTGTCACATTGCCGAGAAAATAGACTTTGTTTCAAGTGCTATGCTCCAGGTCATTCCCGCCGAGACTGTCCAACCAAAAGAGCTGCCCCAGAACATCAGGAAAACTGACTTGTCTGCGCCCAGGGGAGGACAGTGCAGACAAACCCAATAAACCTCCCACCACTACTGAGTTTCCAGAAATGCAAGATAATGCATCCCTCTATGAGTTGTACAGTAGTACAGTGACCCCATCTAAGAAACTGATATTTCACGGATCCCAAAGAATAGCAGAAACTGACAGCCTGTTCTACACGCCAGTGTCAGTACAGAATGGCCCCACCCTCAAAGCACTCTTAGACAGTGGGTCGATGGCCTGTACAATCAGTGAGTCCTCTGTTAAGTCCCTTTTACAACAGTGTCCTGAAATCACAAGAGGCACGGCTGATGATTATGTTATTATAGGCTGTGGTGGACAACGTGTTTTCCCCAAAGACATATATGACCTTGATGTCATGGTTTATGGATGTAGGATGGTGATTCCAGCAATGGTTGTTCCAGGCCAGACAGAACAAATGATCCTTGGCAGCAATGCCATCAAGCACATTCTAACCCAACTAAAGAACACTGACAGCTACTGGAAGCTAGTTTCCTCGCCCAACAATGGCCAGACAGCTGACCACTGCCAATTTTTGTCACTGCTATCCAATACAGAGCGATGGAGGGGTGGTTACATTCCAGATAAAGTGGGCACAGTTAAAGTCAAGAGATGTGTGACCCTGAAACCACAGAGTGAACACCTTGTTTGGGGCAAGTTACCTGAATCAGCAGTGATGTCGGCAGGCAGTACAGTGATTGTTGAACCAACGCGATCTAAAGCTGGACTGAAACATATCCTTGTTGGACGAGTTGTTACTCCTCTTTGGGGAGATCGATGGGTGCCTGTTAGGGTCATCAATCCTACTAATCGAGTTGTGGTGCTGAGAAGGAATGCCAAGTTAGCAGATGTGTCTCCTTGTATTGCAGTGGAGGACCTGCCAAAAGCTGACAACGTTGAGTGTAACGTGCAGTGTATGCAGAGCGAAAATGTGCAGCCAAGGTCAGAGGAGGACATGATGCACGCACTGGAGTCTCTGGGTCTGCAAGACATTGACCTGAAGTCATGTGAAGTGTCACTGCAATGGAAAGACAAGCTCCTTGACATCATCGTGCAGAATGAGTCAATCTTCTCAAGGCACAAGATGGATTGTGGAGAAGCTAAGGGGTTTGTTCATCGTATCCATCTTGTCGATGACAGGCCATTCCGTTTACCCTACAGACGCATACCACCGAGCCAGTACGAGAAACTGAGAACGACTCTGAATGAGATGGAAGAGAAAAATATCATCCAGAAGTCAAACAGCGAGTATGCATCTGCACTGGTCTTGGTGTGGAAACCGAATGGGGACCTCAGAGTGTGCACTGACTTCAGATGGCTGAACGCGAGAACTGTGAAGGATGCTTATCCACTACCGCATCAAGCTGACGCTCTGGCCGCGCTCGGTGGTAACGCGTTCTTCTCCACAATGGACCTGACATCAGGCTTTTATAATGTTCCCCTGCACCCTGATGACAAGAAATATACGGCGTTCTCCTCACCATTTGGGCTTCATGAATACAACCGTCTCCCTCAAGGCCTGTGCAACAGCCCGGCTACGTTCATGAGGATGATGATGTCCATATTCGGTGATGAGAATTTCACAAGCTTATTGTGCTACCTCGACGATCTGATGGTTTTTGCACCTACAGAGGAAACTGCACTCCGTCGCCTGCAGATGGTTTTCTCCCGCCTCAAGGAACATAACCTTAAGCTCGCACCCAAGAAGTGCTTCTTCCTTAGGCGGACTGTGAAGTTTCTTGGACATGTTATTAGTGATGATGGTGTTCGAACGGATCCTGAGAAAGTGAAAGCCATAAACAATGTCCAAGTCACTGATCTTATGGAGTCCGACGGGAAAACACCTTGCCCCAGTAAAATCAGGTCATATCTTGGCATGGTGATATACTACCAAAGTTTCATTGAGGCATGTTCTGCAAAGGCAAAACCACTGTTTAAACTCATGGCTGGACTGGATACCCAAACCAAGCACAAGAGGGGTCGCAAACCTGTCAAAAAGAGAGGTCAGGTGAGGCTGACACCTGCTGACTGGACGGATGCCTGTCAGACTGCTTTTGAGACACTGAAACATGACCTCATTACAAGTGTTACTTTAGCCCACCCAGATTTCGAAGCCCCATTCATTCTGGCTGTCGACGCATCCTACGATGGGATTGGAGCTGTCCTGTCGCAACTGCCTCCTGGTGGAAAAGTAGCAAGACCAGTTGCCTTTGCAAGTAAAACCCTCTCACGTTCTCAGCTGAACTACCCCGCTCACCGGCTTGAATTTCTTGCCTTGAAATGGGCAGTATGTGACAAATTCAGCCATTGGTTAAAGGGCAGACACTTCACCATATGGACTGACAATAATCCATTGACGTATATTCTGACCAAACCCAGGCTTGATGCTTGTGAACAGCGATGGGTGGCGAAGCTCGCTGCATACGACTTTGATTTGAAATATATCCCCGGCCCAAAGAATATCGTTGCTGATGCCTTAAGCCGTGAGCCGTTTGTCCAATCATGCATGGGTCATCGCCTTGTGAACGAGCCATATACCTTGCTGTTGGACCAAGTCAAAGGTGTGAATGACAGAATTGTACAGGATGTCTTCAGAGTGTCCAACAACTGTCAGGCTGTTGTAGAAGATGGTGATGAGTTGTCAACTGAGCAAGACCAAGACACAGTACCACCAGACTCGAGAGGCTCAATCTCAGCAGAGGAAGTTGCTGCCGTCCTCAATGCTCAGTCCAGCGGAGGTGTGAGTCATGTATTGGGAACCGGTGTTGACCCCAATCTTCTGCTGGATGAAAACCAGTCCTTGGCACTCCCACAGAGCCAGCTTGTCAATTGGCAGGAGGCCGACGACACAATAAGCAGAGCCATGTACTTTGTACGAAGACATAAGAGACCTACAAAACGAGAAAGAGCTGTTGAATCACCAAGTGTGATTAAGCTGCTGAAGCACTGGACTAGACTCACCATTCAGAATGGCATGCTATACAAGGCAAAGAAAGATCCCCACATGAACAGAAAGATCCTCCAGTTCATAGTGCCTGACTCATTGAAGCAGAAAGTTCTCCATGGTCTCCATGACGCAGCGGGTCACCAAGGCCAGCATCGTACCTTGTCTCTTGTGAGGCAAAGGTTCTTCTGGAGCGGCATGGAACGTGATGTTATGAACTATGTTCGATCCTGTCAGCGTTGCATAGTAGGAAAAACACCTGAGCCGCAAAGCCGTGCACCACTCAAGAACATAGTCACTTCCGAACCTATGGAGTTAGTCTGCATAGACTTTTGGACTGCTGAACAGGGCAACAAGTCTGTGGATGTGCTAGTTGTGACCGATCATTTCTCCAAGATGGCACATGCCTTCCCCTGCAAGAATCAGACTGCCAAGGAAGTTGCTCGTCGTCTCTGGAATGGCTTCTTTCTCATTTATGGGTTTCCTCGCCGTATTCATTCGGATCAAGGGGCCAACTTTGAAAGCAAGCTAATCAAAGAACTTCTAGATATGGCTGGAGTACAGAAATCCCATACGACTCCTTATCACCCGATGGGAAATGGTGTCGCAGAGCGATTCAACAGGACTCTAGGAGAAATGATCAGGTCTCTTCCCCCTCAGCCAAAAGCAAAGTGGCCACAAATGTTGCAGCTACTCACTTTCTGCTATAACTGCACAGAGCATGAGACAACAGGGTTTGCACCATTCTACCTTGTGTTTGGAAGGATCCCTCGTCTACCCGTTGACGTCATGTTTCAGCATGCCCTCACCAATGATGCTGTTGTCAATTACTCAGACTTTGTTTCTCACATGAAGAGAGGTCTACATGAGGCTGCTCAGATTGCACAGAAGAGCAGTGCAAAAGCCCAGGCTCGTCATGCCAGGTTGTACAACCGCAAGGTCAAGGGTTCACCTCTCGTTGTTGGGGACAGAGTACTAATCGCCAACAGAGGTGTGCCGGGTAAACGAAAGACTGCGGACAGATGGGAGTCTACCCCTTATGAGGTTGTGTCAGTCAAGCCAGATATCAATGTCTACAGAGTCAAGGATGTTCTAACAGGTAGAGAGAGAGTTGTCCACAGGAACCTGCTACTCTCTGTTAGCTTCTTGCCCTGCGAGGATGATGAGGACTGTAAATCTGTGCACTCTGTCAGTGATGCCGCTACACATGGTAGTGGTCTACGCCCTAATGTACCTGACATAATGGAAGACAGTGATGTTCGCACAGTCAACTGGCTAATGCAGACTGGCAATGATGGAATCCTTTCAGAAGATGGCGACTCATTTGACCGGAGATCCAGTGCCACCCAGTCTGACCATCTCACGATTGCCACATCCAATCCAACCAGTCATCTAATCC